>JABFQI010000434.1:0-11437 GCA_022816925.1 Trichacis sp. ZL-2020 | reverse complement strand
CGGACATTTTTACTAATACTCCGAAAAACAAATTCGACTGCATAAAGCAGAAATGAATTTCCTGACACCCAGTAAAAATTTCCTCAATATTAGAAAGTTTTTAAACGATCAGGAATTGCTTCCTGATCACCAGAAAAGACTTTTTTGCGTGAGGCTTGGCTCAGCCCCGCTAGGGATACCATATCTTTTAATTTTACAGAACAATTTTTCCATTCTCACAGGGTGCCATTCATTGCATAACATGCAAAAATTCTCGTACGGATCGCAATGTTTTGTTTGTTGATTTATTCAAATTCAAAAAAATCCATTTTCAAATTGATGTAATTTTTATCATGATTATCAGAGTATTCCTCGGGATCCCGTACAGGGTTTTTTTTCTCAATTTTGCCTAAAAACCAGATAATATAAGCGTCCACTTTATCCAACTATGCAATCAGAAACTTGAAATTCCATTGAATCTCTCAGGTTATACGGGTATACACTCTTTAATTTCGTATCTCGTGGAAACATATTCTTCTAGTCTCTCTTTAAATACGAAAAATTATTGTATGTTGAAAGACTTGGTGAGTATTATTTTACAATATTTGCTAGTGACATTTAACATCTTTCCGATGTGTCCACATCACTGTAGATATATAAAAAATCTTCCGTGCTTTCGAATGACAGTACAAAAAATTCTAATTATATTACTGTACAATGTGTCTGTTATTACGTCGACAATAGATATTTGTTTTTAAACTATTTTGAGTTTCTTTATGTTTATTATGGAATATTCGCTATTTGATTTCGCCGAGGGGCGTCTCACTCTGGGATCATCCGTGATCAAAAAATGCCGAAAATTTTTTGACGATCTCGTACGATCTTGACATTAAATGCTCGACGCCAACTCTTGCGATCATCTGCATAAACGCGATACGGCCGATACGTTCACTGTTTGAACTCGACGATCTCAAGCACTGCCCACACTGAACGTACTGATCTCGTTTATATAATTTGTATATTTTATACCGCTTCTCCTGCCACGGGTTCCGAACTGATTTCCTTATGTCGAGCCAACGAGTGAAAATCAAAATGAACGCAAAATATAAATTACACGTCGAATCTAGTTGCTAGCTAATAATACTGTAAAAAATGGTGTTCAAGATGAGTGTTTGTATGAGACACAAAGACACGTAATCGATGTCTTCAGTTCAGAAATTTCTTATTTTAGCATGCTTTGTCGAAGACAGCTGAAAGCGTCTTTAAAATGGCGTCAGAAAATGCAAGACTCATTTTGTGTAAGGAAAATAACTCAATATTTTTTATAATCTATGATCCGTAGTTTTTTGTTCGCCGTGTTTTCAGTCAAACAGTGGGACAACGTTTTTGTTTAAAGACATGAATTGTACCATATTCTAAATTTTTCATTTTCGATATTATTTGAATTTAATATTCAATCAATTGAAATATTCTTTTTTCTTATAGTTTAGTTGATTAATCATTTGTCATACATTCAAACATGAATTATTATTTTGTGACAAACTCGTTTCCAATTTGTTCATAATTATTATCATATAATTAATTCGTATAACCGGAAAATTTTTGAACGTCGTCAAAAATTTTTTTTTTACAAATCGTGTATTCTTTTCAGAATTAATTTAAAAAAAAAATATTGCATTACATTATCTACGTGATTGTTGGGCAGATTAACATGGAACTTTGAGTTTTACGATTTTTTAACTTATTCGCTATTCAAATTTTAAATCAAGATTGTAATAGCAACATAGTTTTGAAGTATAAATATTATTTATCTTTCATTATTAATTCATAGTTTATGCCGATCTAGTTCATAAATTCAAAAATATCATTTTATAATGCAATTTAATTGATATGATAGTACTGTTGATAATTAGAATGATGATAAACCAGCCATTCATTTCAATGTGATTCAATTTAAAGTTAGGAAAAGTTTATATTTATCTATATATCCTTGCGGATTTATTCTCCTTATTTTTAAAAGGGAACCATTTTTAATTTTCAGTATATTCATGATGAAATTTTCATATGTATTCTAAATTAGAAATTCAATAGAATGGCTGAAAATGAAAAAATGGAAAATTTTTTAAATTCTTTTGTATTTGAAAGTAAGTCTTGTTTGTTCAACGCCGTGAGGAGCATGCTTTATTTTTACGCTCCTTAGAGGCTTTCAACTCGCACTTCTCCACTTTATTAAACAAAATATCGTTCTTGACTAGTGTGGAACAATTTTTTAAACTCATCTTATTGCAACGCTCCCTTCAGCTCGCGTTACAAATCTCAGATTCGTTGAAAAATTTTTTTCCCCACTAGTCAAGGAATATACTATTTATATATCTAATACAGTGTCAATATATATTTCAAGTTACTAATTTGTGTATTTTTACATAAATTTTCGCATTTCCTCTACTTATCTTAATTTTCAACGCATACTTTAAGATTGAAATCAACAATAATTTTTTTCCTCTTAGTTTGAATTCTGATGTGTTTCTCATTTGTTGAATTTCGAACTTGATGTTAATGTTTTTCTGTTACCATTCCATCTAATTTATGTCTCATTTCTGAATTTTGTTAATTTTTATGTCAGAACATGAACGATTTCGTAATTGAACTATGCAAAATGGAATAGTACCTGACTGAAAATTTTCATTATGCAGGATTTACTATCGACAATAATTTCTAGAACATTTTTATGATGCGCGACCAATTTCATGATATCACGACCCATTTCATGAATATTCAGGATTGTATTCCATATTTTTTCAAATCTTTCTTTTAATTTAAGGTATTCATTTGAATTCCGAAATTAAACTTTTCAGAGATTTGGATTATTTGATTTACAATTGCAATTTTTCACCTTGTTCAATTTTTCTACTTTGCATTCTTTTTCTTGCATTGATATAAAATTGATTTTACGATAGATTTAAAGTTAACACGATTACATTTTGGAAGAAGTACAATATGAGAATAATCTTCTATCGCAACGAATTTGAACCATTCATAATAATCGTCGAATGCCATTGAAAATAAAAATGCGATTCACCTAGAATATTGCTGGAAATTTCCGAATATTTTTTGAAAATTTATCAGTTTCCGTGATTCAGAACTACATAGGTAATAATTTTCTGATATTTCTGGAAATGCTTGTTCGCTTCTAAAAACTCAGGAAATATCTGAAACTAGCTGTTCTTATTGAAATTTTCTTAATACTCTGAACATTGCTATCTATTCCCCAAAATGCCAATAATTTTCTAAACATTCTTGGTGATTCTCGGACAATTGCAGATACTCTTGAATTCTTCAATATATACTGCATATTCATAGAAATAAGAATATATTTTTCTTGAGTGCATTTGAATATTAGTCTAGCAGTGTACTGTCAAACAACATTCTTCACAATCAAATTTTCAAAAAACACAAAAATCTCAATTTCTGTAGTCGAAAAATATATTTCACCTAATATTGCATTCAAAATCTTAATCTTGTTCATATGTTGATCAGTTACTATAGGAAACCAATCATTGAAGCAGTTACCCAACAAATTTGTTGTTTATTCATATTATCTTATTCAAAAATAACACTCGATCGGTTTCCAAAATGAAATATATTTTTGGAATTACTTTAGAAACCATTTTTGCAACTCCATCTAGTCCTCGAAATTGATTGTTGACCGGCCGTCATCCTCGAAAACTGGACTACCCATCGTTGCGAATACCATATATTTATAAATTTAAAACATATCGAAATCGGGATTTTTGCGAATTTCAAATGCTCTCGCGGACTCACTGACTCGTCACAAAGTTATGACAGGAATGTTTTTTTGTAATTGAAAAACATTGCGAATATAAAATTTTGAATTGAAATTACAACTGCAATAGCTTGGCGATGAGAAAAACTTTTCTAATTTTTCTATTAACGTAGGCCTAGGCATCACGCTGGTTGGAATTTCGGAATTGATTCATTGTAAAACGAATTGTACTAATAATTTTTTCCTGGAGTGTGCATTCTTAACAGATAATGGCTGGAGAAATGGATTTTATCCTCAATTATTTTATATGCTGCGAGTAAAAACTTAACAAGGACGGAAAATATTAAATTTTTTATGTCTATTTCTTACTTGTCCGGTTTGTACCCTCAGCTTCTCCTCTAGTCTTACGCTGTATCATTATCAGTGAATATAATTTTTTATTTCTGTTTTTAAACGATTTCGAAGGTTTTTCTTTAAAAAATTTTTGTCCCGGATGGTTTAGAACATGCCACAAATGTTACATTTATACGTTCTTCGGAGCAATTTTTTCATTCGGCACTATTACGATCGAAATAAAGTACAAGCGTATGACACTGTGCGACAAGATTTTGTTTATTTCAATAATTTAATTAATTCTAAGTCATTTCTCAAAAATTCGATACTTTCAAGAATTAATAAATCCAAATATTTTTTATTCCAACAAATTTCAAGAACCTTCATTACGGTTTCAGGCTTTTATGATGATCCACAGTGTGCGACTTTAACGCGACCCAAATGCGACCGGAACGTGATCGAAATCTATCGCGTGGGCTTTGCCAAGAAATCATGAATTGATGTTCAATTTTGGAAATCAAAAAATTTTTTGAATGATACAGCTGACTGAATTGCGTCAGATTGCGCGTGAGCGGATTTTGGCTGCTACGGCCTTCGTCAAGGATCTGAGGTTAACGAGCATAGCTCAGGTGACCTCGGGCGATTTCAAAGTGATTCCGCTTGAATTTTTTCAAAAACCTCGTAACTTTCACGATCGCAAACGCTATGTTACTTGTATGAATATCTAAAGCAATTTCTTAATGACGTTCCTTTGTTTTTATTATCTCACGTGTGAACTGACGATCTCAAGCTTTAAGTATCACGTTTTTTATCGGAACGTCTGATCTCGTATGGATCTCGTTTTGGCTCGGAACGTTAAAAAAGTTTCATTTTTAAGTGAGAGGCCCCTCGGATTTCGGAAACGAATTTTTTTAAACTTAGATAAACTTTCTTAAACTGTTCATGCAGCTTCTGTAGTGCGTTGTTATTTATGTTCATCATTTTGGAAATTTTTTCTTAATTTCAAGACTTGTAATAGTGCAGGTTTTCTACATTATACATTCTGTATGATACTGATGACTGTAAATACATTTTCACAACTCTAACCTCAAAATCGCGACTTCGTCGCGACTTTGCGGCTTCCGTGTCGAAAAATATCGTTCGTAATTCGTGCGAATAGGCTTTTTCAAATCACGTGTTGCAGCCCTCGCCTCCGGCTCGGGCGGCAATCCTCACGTTCCGTCTGAAAAGCCCATTCGGACTCACCACGAAATATACTATTATAGACTATATAACAATTTGCATTATAATTGTCTTCTACAAATAATACATTTCATTCGTTAAGAAAAGAAGTGTCGTAATTTCTACTTGCATACATGGTCAAGTGGGAACGCTGTAAAATTTTAGTAGGTTTTTATAAATTTTTATGTACATTTTGCGACGTGCACTAAGTATTAATAAAATTTAAACGTGAATGCAGTAATATAATAATAATCTGGTCTATTTATCCATTACTTTTATTTCCGATTCTGATATTCAATTGAAAATTAATAGAAACGTATTTTTTTCGTTTCTTCTCATCTCGAAATTATGAAGTATTCTCTGAGGTGTGACGTCAAAAGCCTGCTCAGTATATCTATACATACAAAATTAAAATCTTGCATAACATTTGCAATTATTCTTTTTTGAGTGAATAAACAAATATGTATCGATTGTTTTTCATTATACTACAGTATGCGATAAAAACAATTTATTTTCATTTTCAGTGCTAAGACCGAATTATTACATTAATGGCAAAATATACTGAATAACATATCAAGAAGCAATAACTTCCAGGAGCGATTCAACTATACTGTACAATATTACAATTATTATTTTCCTAGTCTCGATTCCTCATTACATTTGAAAAGGAAACAAAAATCGTGTAGAGTGTATTTTACGTCAGGTTCCAGTTCCGGCTCTTCTTCCGCACCATTTCCAAATATTTTGAACCCTTTTCTGCACTAATGGTGCAATTGGATTACAAAACAGCAGCCTGGTGTGTTTTTGGAAAAACATTGCAACTATAATTATTTTGATGTAGATACAGTCATTATCTGTTTCTCAAAAATATATATTTTTGACAATATGCTTTAAAAAAATCAAATACCAATACGCTATTCGTTTTCTCGCATACACCGTTCATCAAAAAATATTTTGTTAAATTGGAAATCGGCCAATGACTTTTAAAACTATGATTCCACAGTGGAGAGGGTTTTTGTTAGATTAAGAAGTTCGTTCGTAGCTTTGGCCTCGCATTAAAACCGTTGAAATGTTTTAAAAATTTTTATTCATTGGTTTGCAATGAACGAAAGTGTTTTTCACGATATAACATACAATGAGTTGTTTAATTTCAACATTTTACAGATACTTCCCGCATGGAAACAGTTCCGGAAGATTTTCTTCGTAATTATTCATATTTTATTAAGCGCTCAAAGATACCTTTTCAGGTGGGTAATTATCAGTCTTCCCAAATGTTAATGTACCATATTATCTAACACAATAAACTTGATAATGAATTAATATACCCGTTTTTTACTTTTCACTCCCTTTGTAGATTTCAAGCTTCGAAAACAAAATTCGAAAGTATATTGTAGTTCAAAATTCAATTAACTTGTGTGTGAAACAGACAACAAAATTGAGTTTTTAACACATGAGGGCTAGTTTAGCAAATTTATCTCCAAAATTTATAGTAGACTGCATCAAAATTAAATATGAATAGAATTTGAAAAAATAATTTTTTTTCAATGAATACCATACTGCCACGTTGTTTCACGGCCCATCAATCCATCAAATCGCTCAAATTAATTGCATTGAGCGAAGTATGATTATCTTCATTTGAACAACAAAAAATCAATTGGGGATTTCCAGCAGTCAATTTGAAAGAGGCGTCAACTACAAAATACACAAAACTTGCTCTGGCCGCAAAGTAACTGATCCAATCGGCCTTGCAATGATGACCTGATTACAAAATTCGCACTTACATATGTTACGTATTTACTTTTAAAAGTGAGTTCCAATTCGTAGAATGTCGATAGTGTGGACAAAGTTGCTTTCAATCATCATGTGAATTTCTTGAACACTTTTTGAAAAAATGAACTCAACTTGAAGTTGTAAATGTAATATCTGAATAACTGTGAGCCTGCTTTAAGTTTTAACAACGCAAGTTTCAATACTTGAATTGCACACGACTTAGTTCATTTTGCGATGCCAGGATTATATTTACTGTCTACACTACACACGCCTGCAAGTAACGATATATAGACTTTGTTCTTCATCTTATACGTTGTTTATCCGAGAAGAAAGCACCACTATACAGTATTCATCGAATCATAGAGTCGAAAGTTATGTATATGTTTGTAAAGGTAAGTTTACATCACTTGAGATGGGATTCACTGTATAAATATATCTATACAACGTCACATGAAAACTCACTACTCTCATAATTACATTGGAATTAATCATCATGTAGTCTTCGAGGGAAAAGTTTTATATCACTTTAAATAATGGAGCCTTGCAGATTTCATCAAACGCGGTCCAAGATACTGATTTCAGCAGGAATATTGGGCAAAATTTGACGTGTCCTTCGGCACGAATGATTTCTGGCTACTTATGTGTTAATGAACTTTAACGATTACTTATAATCACTACTGCAGAAGTTACGATTCAAGTATTATTTTCCATAGTAGCATTGTTGATTACGTACATAAGTTCCGCATTCGGTTTGGGTTTAACTACTATACGTCCGCAAGTTTTAAGAGCTGTGTTGCATTCATGATTCGGATTCACTGTGAAAAGCTGGTCTACTTCCTGTTCATCCTAGAAGCTCATTTTGAGTTACGAAGATTATTATTTGAAGCGTCAATAGACGGGATACTCTACGTAATTGTTGACGATACAACAAAGACCATACATTCGAATTTAGCTGAATTGTACTCTTTTTTCAACGTATTTGTTTTCCTTTAAACGTTGGGTTTTTCCACTGAAGGAAAAATTACAGTGACAATCACATTACAATCGAGCAGAACGTGTCCAGTTCGCGCTGTATAATGGAAGTCATTACATGGTATAGTCGATTACATAAGAATGTCTGTAACATTTATCTTAATGGCATTATCAAAAGCCATAGAATTTTCATCAAATTCACAATATTATCTATTGATAGTATCGTTTTAACAGACGACGGGAACTAGGCATGCCGTGCTGAATATATGATTCTTTTTACTCCACTTTTTTCTCCGTGTCTTTCAAAAAATATTTTTGCAAAATCACCAAGTTTTTTGATTCTCAATAGTTTTTGTGCAATTTTTCTGCAGCTACTTAGTACAATTGAGATTGCTGCAATCTTCGGTTTTTCAATTATTCGAATTTCTTTCAAGGTGAAATTGTTCTCCTCCCTTTTCGACAGAACGAGTGTTTTTTTTATTGCTTTCTTAATTTTTGGACATGTTAAAGGAAATGTACATCCGCAATTCATTGTTGCTTAGTGCAATTTTCTATGCATGTATTAACTTTGAAATTTCAAATTATATGCTATAGGCTTATTCTAGAATATTAGGTTCGATACTAATCGAGCAGAACGGATTTCCAAGATACATAAGGTAGGTTCCATTTTCCAGATTTTATAGAAGTGTAATCGAGATGAATTCTTGTTAATGACGAGCGACAAAAAATTTGAGCCGACACAGCTTTCGAATGGAATCACATTTCAGTTGTTGTATTTATTTATAAAGAACTATTGTCATTGTATTGAGAACATATTACGAATTATTAGACAAATTTTCGTTGGCCCTTCAATGTATGTTCACTTCCACTTCCACATGCCTTCAATTGTAGTTGAGATATAATTGTATTTGCATCCTATCTGTATGGTCCTTACGTATTAATTTCCGTCGTCACTTATTTCTTTACAGGTATTCTGAGGCACACTTATTCCATCTCATTAGCAAATAAGTCCTTAATCATTGCTTACTTTTATCACAGGAGACAGCATCTGATTTGTACTCGTACGATTCAATTGACTTTTGTTTTTTACGCGTGCAATAATGTGTTAATTTTCTATCGATATGTGAAACACATTCGCAAATTCGATATTAATCACAGAAGAATTTTGTTTCAAAGTAATCCTCTGTCTGTCGCAAAAATCTCACTGCAATTTGAAACAGTGCCCAAAATACATGATTTTGATATTCCATTCATACTCCAGTCATATTAGGATTTATTTACGGAAATATTCTGATGTGTCAGAATTTTTTGAACGTCTTTATATGCACATTATAAACATTGGGTGGAAAGTCTTCATATGTGCTACGCTAGTTCAATTTTGTATTTTACAATTAATTAGTTGCACACATGTAGTTTTTTGCAAATTTCTCCGTCAAATTTACAGTTTTGCAAAAAAAAACATGTTATGAAGTTCATTGAGTATAAAATTCTCGACGGAAAAAATGTAAACACTTTTTTCGCAATTTCCACCTTTTTTGCGCTAATTTTCCGTTCAGTTAGGGCGCTGATAAAATATTTTCAACAGTGTTTTGTACAACATGCAACGACTTTCGCGAAAAACACCATCGCTCTTCGAGAGAATACCCTTAATTGCAAATTAACATCGCTTCAAAAAAAATTATTTATCATTTCTGATTTTTTCATAACTTCCGATATTCAAGTTTTTAAACAACGTCAATTTTCATACTGCAATGGTTGGAACAAGTTTATTTATTAACAAGTTTTAAAGTGTGGTTGCAATAAATATTCTACGTAGCAATTTTTCAAATCCACGCATTTTCAGCCTAGCTACATCATTAATAAATTTTCAATATGCACTTCTTATAAACAATTGCATTTGCTCATTAATAATCGATAAATTTTGATCGGAATTGGTACAAGAAACTCGTAGAGGATTATGAAACAAAATAGGACATGACAGAACTTGATTTTCATATAAATAAGTGAAAAATTAATTATGAACATTTATGGGTTTACTCCCGATTTCCAGAATAACTTATTATCTATATTGTAAGTTGCAAATGTTTGAGAATGTATTATGAGAATGTTACAGGTAATATTTCCGGCAAACAGATGCATACAACATTATGTGCAAAGGTAAAAAAAATCATTGGTGCATCTCTGCCTTGCGTGCACGCTCGCGCTCTCAGATACGTTAACGTACTCTACCTCAGAGTGATGCGGTATAGAGTACTTACATGTATGTGAGAACGCGTGCGTGCATGCAACGCAGGGATGCATCGATGATTTTTTTAACCTTCCCACATCATGTTTTATGCCTTTTTTCACTGAAAATTTTGTATACCACGTTCCAAAGTACTCTAAAAAATATACAACTCATTATATAGATAAGTGCTTTTGGAATCCCATAGATGATCATAATCAACTACTTCTTTATTTGTATAAAAATCAAGTTCTCTCAAGTCTTGTTTTGTTAAATAATGCTCCACGAGTGTCCTGTAAAAACTCCATCGAAAATTGATATATTATGAATGAGCAAATGCAATTTTTTATAAGCGGTGCATATTGTAAAATGAAATCACGCTGGAAATGCATGAATTTGAATAGTTACCTAGTGAAATATTCATTAGCAACCCCACTTCAAATCTTGCTGATTTAAAAACTTGTTCTAACTGTCAAAGTATACAAATTAACGTTGTTTGAAAACTTAAATATCGGAAGTTATAAAAAAATCAGAAGCGACATATAATTTTTTTAAAAAGATGTCAATTTGCAATTAAGGGTCTTTTCCCGAATACCGATGGTGATTATCGCGAAAGTCGTTGAATGATGTAAATAACCCTGTTTAAACAATTTTACGCGCCACCTTAGTTAACATAACGCTAGAGCACTAACGGTCGAGATATCGAGAACAGTTGTTACATTTTTCTCGCAGAAAATTTCATATTTAATGAACTTCGTAACTGGTTCCATTCGTGAAACTGCAAATTTGATGAACACATTTGCAAATAACCACATGTGAGCCGATTAGTCGCGAAATAAAAAATTGAGCTTGCGTCGCACACATGATGACTTTTCACCCAATGTTTTAATGAGCATATGCAAAAATTCAGACAATTTGTAATTTTTCCCAAACAACTACCTTTCTCGATGTAATATGACTAGACTATCATTCCCCTAAAAGAATATACCTATTTTGCACCGTGTTTCAATTTCTTATTATGTGTTGTTCTATCCGGGCCACATGATAACTTTTGTGGTAAATAGAAAGTTTGGTTTGTAGCATCATATACAGATTTCGACTTCTCCACATTTTCTTAAGTAATTGAAACTGCAAAATTACAGTTGTTGCTGGCC
>JABFQI010000433.1:0-11467 GCA_022816925.1 Trichacis sp. ZL-2020 | reverse complement strand
AATTCAAAGTAAAAAATTGATCGATAACAACGTTTTTTAAAATGATTCACATTGGACAACTTTGAACAATAATTGAATTTAGTGATTTTGCGATTTTCTCAATTTTTGTAATAGTTTTAGATCTACATTGAACGTCTCAATTTCATTAAAATTTTTATAATTGACAAATTTGGTATGAGTAATACTGAATAGAAAAGTCCAGTGAAAAAAAAATTGTTAATAACGAGTTTGTTTTTGGGAATAAAAAGTAATAATTGAAAAGGAAACAGCGAAAATTATAAAATCGTATGGGTTAACAAATTTATATTCACTTGGTTTAATTTTTTATTTTAGAAAGATAGTTTAATTAACTTTTTTGATATATATCAATAACAATTTTTTTCCTACTCTGTGTAAATTTGTGACTGTTCAGTTTCCTATAATAATTAAATAAATTTCTTTAAAAATTTCCAACACTCGGTCATTATTTTTCTCCTAGATAACAAATTTTTTGTGAACTTTTTCCGTAATTTAAAAAATTTGATTGGCTGTTACTTTCAAACCAAGTTGTAAATAAATCGCAAATTTTTTAGAGAGCCTGTTATAGAAAGGCTTATGCGAAATGTATTTTACAAATACATTCCCCATCAGAACACGACTTTCTGGTCTGTATGAATCAATTTACTGTTGAGCAGAAGGGAGCGAGCGAGCGTACCACTTTAGCGACCCGGGTTCGAATCAACCCGGTTACCCACGGTTACACACGGAGGGTTGAAATTAGTTTTGCCATTTACGAAATAGTGATACCTATAGAAAGTAGTGAGATCTATGTAGAAAGTAGAACTTTATTTTGTTTAATTTTCAACGTTCGGAAAGTCAGTAACATCATACATACTGCTAGCATGTATGACGGAGGATTTTGGAAGTAACACAAATTTGAGGCATATTTTCGTTATGATTCACATCATTTAGCTGAAATCCGTGTCTACGCTGCTTGACGACTGGGAAAATATCAGGAGAAAATTCGTCGCCTTGCCCCTGCTTCCGGAAAATCTAGTAATCGTCGGGTACAAGACTATCCAAAGTGACATAAATCGAATGATGGAGGAGTCGCGAAAGTCGCTTTATGATTGTTTCACTGAAAAGGAAATGGAAATATTTCATAACTTACAGAACTTATTCCGCACATTTTGTACCAAGTACTACGAAGGGTATTGGATGAAAGAGTGGTTGATTCGGGAATACTGCTGCCATTGGAAGTTGGAGCGGACCAACAATGCAGTTGAATCAAACAACATGCAATTAAAGAAAAAATTCCGCGTGAAAAATCCTTTCATTCATGATTTTATTAGTAAGTAACTCAATGTCAAGTCTTAATAAATTGTTATGTTGTTTTACAATGTCAAACTTGCGAGTCAATTGTAATAATGAAATATATGTTGATTCATTTGAATGATTGCATACCGTATTCTTGATACTATATACATAATTTGATATAGAAAGTCTACGGATAATGGTTCGGGACGAACACTTGTCCCTCACCCAAGATTTGAGGGCGGGAAACAATACCGACAAAAGACCTTCACGTGTCCAGTACGTAAAAGAGCAAGAGTTACAGAGAGTGTGGCGCGAACTGGATGAAAAACTCGAGGCCAACAAGAATAGCTCTGTAGGCAGTTTGGAAAAAGAGCGCGATATTGTTTACTTGGGTCTTCTTCGTCTCTCGAGATTAATTGGCGGCTATTTTGAGAACAATTTCGGTATTTTAAGAATATTTTTATGAAAAATGAGTATGCCTTCATGTACAGTAATTAATTTTTGAAAATCTTTATTATTACCAGGTTTTTATGATGTTGAATGTGATCGCTCCAAAATCGACGCTGACACTTCAATACCTGAAGAAGACTTAGATTCTCAGTTCGTCGTTTCAGAAGGTACTGATGAGAATTTCGTTAACGCCGAATTTCTTGAAGAAGAATCCTTCCACGACGATTCTTCCAGCGCGGAAAACCTCGTCACCCAAAACGAGTCTGTGGAAGATGGTTCCGAGTTCACAGACGTCGAGTTTCTCGAGGAAGAATCGCGGGAAAATTATGAAATCACGAAGGAACTTGAACTTAGGGAATCAGAATGTGTTGAAGATGGATTCACCGATGTCGAGTTTTTAGATTTAGATTTACTCAGCGACGACAACACAAGCGTGACTTAATTTAGTATGATTTTATTGTAATATACAATGTATAATACAGCGTGCACATGAGTAAATATATTTGAAGGGTACAAAATAACGTTTACTTGTCAATATATAATACCAAAGCAGACCTTACACACGCTGCAAGACTCACAAAAGAAGTGCAACTAAACACCTGAGAAGCGAATCCTACATCTCTCGTTCAAACTTTACAACTAATTATTACTTTATTAATTTAGAGAAATTTTTCTGACATTTATTTCAATGCCCTATTTGTTACTAATTTGTTTTAGGGATTCATTATATATATTTCAGTTTTCACGATTGAAAGGGTTTTCAATTAAATTGCCATTTTCCACATTTTTTGATTTTCAAATTCACAAATTTAAAATTCTACTCCATATTCTACATTCTATTCTCATTTTCCAATTTCGCATAAAGTAACAGTAAATACGAGGCACCGAACCCGAAAGTTGAAAATAAGCTACCTGCGTCCGGCGGTCCCAGGGGGGACCATTCTCCACGGCGAAAAAGGTAGAAAGTACTCAACTGTAAAATTCGACAAATGATTCTTCAAAAAATTGAAAATGCAACATGTGTAAATAATTTTTTTTCAAATTTCATTGCAAAAATCGATTCCTTGACTCGTAAAATATGGTAAATTGTTTTGTAATTTTCAAAATCGGGCGACAACTCTCAAACTTGCTTTTCTGATATCCTTTATAACTTTATTAATTAAGTACAAGAAAACGCTGACCAATCGTACAAAAACCTTCGGGGAATGTATGTTTCATATCTCATATAGTATCTGTTTCAGCTATCATATTCGTTGCACGAGATAATGACTCTAATTTTGTTGTGCAGTGAATCATCAACATCATAATAAGTCAATTTTCTGATTTACTTTAATTTTTATGTCAATCACCTTCAACATAACTATTATTTGTAATCATTATTTTACAATTTTTTCTACACAACATGACTGTACTCCTTTCAATGATACGAAGAAAATGCAATACCACAGTAATATAAATCATTTTATTGATAAGTCAAACAAACAAACACAAGGTGTGTTTTCAAGACATTCATATTAATATTCCTTACATATGCATTTTGATTCACGAATGCTTGAGTCATTTGCTGTCCCTGGATGTTGATTACTCTTTTTTCGTATGGGATCGTAACTACAAAAATGGACTTATATCAATATTTCCATACATCAAGAAAAACGTTTGAACAGAACATGCCTACCTTTCGTTCGCGGAAAATGTTTATCGACGCGTTCGGATTCCTTTTCATTAATTTGCAAAGCTCTTCCCACCTGAAATTTACGGATCGTTTATTTATATTTTATACAACAGAGTTCTGCAAATTCTGGTCCGACTACTATTTAAAAAATTATCTTCGCCGTTCCCAAAACATTTTTCATGATTTCTTAAAATGAACTCGGCGATGTATTACTTCGTGGAAATGATTGCCAGTCATACCTGTTAGAGCGCTTTGTCTTTCGCACCCTACTTTCCGCAGATGTGCATGAGCTTGCGTCCTCGGTAACTGAAAGAACAACACGCACAGGTGATTGTTGATCTACTTTTTACATATGTACAGTCATCCCATAACTGCTGCAGTAAAACGTGCATTGCTTGAAGAGTTTCAACTACATCTCATACATGGGTCATTCCAAATCAGACTTACAACTAAAATCGTAGCATCAACCAAAATTTTTCCAAACATTCTTGAGAGCAACATAATCGACAAGTTTTTTATTCTAATCGCAATTTTCAAATAATCGAGTTTTGCAATTTTCAGAAACTTTCCAGAAAATAATTGATAACAATCTCTCTTGCATTCAAAATAAAAGTGTCTCAAATGTTACAAACAATTACTGTTCTTAAAAAATTGGACATAATTTTTTCCATACTTTTTTATCGAAAGCTATAAATAATGTGTAAGGAAGGTTGTGCAAAATTGAGCCTCGCGATTTGATAATCAGTCGAGACACATAAGAATCTGACATCGCTCGACCGATTACAGCATCGAGAGGCTCAAATTTATTTATTGTGGAGTGGATCGATATATAATTTTTGCACAATCTTTCATGCACATTCATTGATATCGGTAGCTTAAAAAAAATAATGTCCAAACTGTAAGCCTTAAATTCCGTAGTTGCTCGATCGGTATGGTAGAAATTTGCACCGTTTTTCTTTTTTTATAATTTGTAGAAGCTTACTTTTTGTCAAAATTGGCCAGAGCCCCCTCCTGGTTAATTGATCGCATCTGACCAAAGTGAAAAAATGAAATTTAATGAAAAACTCAAAGAGTAAGTTCTATTTTCGTTTTTCAATGAGCCTATGGTAAAACGGAAATAGAACTTGCTCACTGAGTTTTTCATGAAAGTTCATTTTTTCACTTTGATCAGATGCAATCAATTATCCAGAAGGGGGCTCTGGTCAATTTTGACAAAAAGTAAGCTTCTAAAAATTATAAAAAAATTAAAACGGTGAAAATCCCTACCATACCGATCGAGCAACTACGGAATGCTCTTATTCCTTTTATAGTCTTAATAAGTCAATATTTTCTCTTCTCACCGTCGCTGTTACTGCTTCCCTTGTCCACAAATTTTTGAGTGAAGAAAGCCTCAAGATCTGCGTTCAAAATTCTTGGTGGTCCGTAGGACGTCTCCTGCAACAATATAATATGTTTGTGTCGACATTTTTATACGTATTGAAATGCTAAAGTATTAATTTCAACTTGTGATAAATGTTATTACTCAATAGAAGTACAGAAATAAATTCAAATTACACTTGAAACATAAATTTACAAGTAAATTATGAAATAAATGAGTGTGCGAGGTACTTCAGTTTTTACCTGAGTAGGTGCGACGTCAATCTCACTTGCTATATTCTCACTATCGTTCTGCTCTTCAGCGAAGTTATCGGAGTTGGATTATAACAAAATAAATGTACCAAATAGAAATATTATAAATATCTCAAACATACCACCGTTTTGTGTCGGAACGTAACCGGAATGTCTGAAATTACTAAGAAACTGTTGACAATGAGTGTGAAAATCGGAGACAGTAATGACCTACTTAGGGTAGTACCTACGTGGTGAAGTTGGCGAAATTCTAATAACATTTTATGCTAACTTCAATATTCAGAGTTGCCCGGATATTAAATATATCTATATATACCAATATACATGTTTATTTTCGTTTAAGAAAAAACGGTACAGTGAAAATTAATTATGAAAAAGGCTAATTGTAAACTAACGTTTTCTTTAATAATGAAAAAAAATTTCAGAAAAAAGTATGAGTCCAAACTTTCACAATTCGCAAAAAACATGATTGGCCCATTGACTTCAATGTAAAGTTCACGAATTTTTTATTAAAAAACTGTATAGTAAAAACTAATTTGGCATTTGACTTTTATTTTTATTTTTATCTCGGGAATTCATGCAATTTTTTTTATAAAAATCTATGTGAGATTTAGCGGTTTGGAGGTACTACCTTAAACATGTAAAACACCAACTTATGCTTAATAAGACGCAATTTAAATTTATTAATTGTAATTGATTAATTAATTTAAATTAGACGATTTTCTGAAGTCAATTTTGTTATCACTTTGATTCTGCAATTTGTAATAAAACTTCAAATAAGTAGAAATTAATTCTTTTGCATTTACTTAATAAATAAAAATTACCATATAATATTTTCATGTAGACATTTTTATACGTATTGAAATGCTGAAGTATTAATTCCAAATTGTGGCAAATTCTATTACTGAATAGAAGTAACAACAGTCACATTCAAATTACACTTGGAATGTAAGTGTACAAGCAAGTTATAAAATAAATAAACAATCGCTTCAAAGGTTAAATTTGAAAAAGTAGCAAATTCATTCTAAACACGCCAATGTGAAATTAAATTTGAATTAAAAATTATATAGATGACAAAATATTGAATGATCAATGTAAAATGTGAAAATGACTTCACAATTTTGTGATTTTAATGAAACATGATAAACAGTCAATTCCCACATGTATTTATGTTGTTAGTATTTATTGATTTGGGTCGAATCTCTGAAATTAGCAAAAAGAACAGGGCAAACCACGAACGTCTAGAGCGCGCTTTCCGAGGGTGAGAGACTTCAAATACTTCTGCGTTAAAATATAACGCAGAAGTATGAGAAATAATTTTTCATGTCTCAGACGCAAAAAGAACTTATGTCATGCGCGCGCAAGAAATACATTCACGTTTTTTTCGCTCTTCGTGTGAAAAATATCGTTCATGCTATGGGGCAAATGTCGATTTCAGCTCAGACGATTTTAGGGCTCACTTTCAAAAAACTTCGTCTTCGCCAAAATCGACAACTTGCCCCTAAGTACGAAAAATACTATTTATGTGCACAAGGTACTTCAGTTTTTACCTCATCAGTAGGTGCGACGTCAATCTCACTTGCTATATTGTCACTATCGTTCTGCTCTTCAGGTAAGCCATCGGAGTCGGACTACAACAAAATAAATCTACTAAATAGAAATATTATAAATATCTTAAGCATACCACCGTTTTGTTTCGGAACGTAACCTATTTTCCAATTTAAAATTTTCGCTACCTAAATCTACTCATGGACGAGATATTGCCAACAATCGGTGAAATTTATATTGATGTACGTATTCACGATTTAAATAGTCACAAATTTTAAACCACGTTCATCACATCCATTAAAATTTAGAA
This sequence comes from Trichacis sp. ZL-2020, assembly GCA_022816925.1. Lineage (NCBI taxonomy): Eukaryota > Metazoa > Arthropoda > Insecta > Hymenoptera > Platygastridae > Trichacis > Trichacis sp. ZL-2020. The sequence goes on along the minus strand of JABFQI010000433.1, from coordinate 4,562 downwards.
ATATCTTGTTATCGACCAAATTAAGATTAAATGTCCATATATGAAGTGTACCAGAATTTGTATGTTTAACTCCCTTATTTTAAATTCAATTAATCGGGAAAAAAAATAAAACACCCACAATATTTTTTTTCGCGAATTTCCAAACAAAAATAGTGTTTCTAATTTTTTTAATAATTGATTTCTAACCATCATCGTTAATATAAAAATTGTAAAAACGATCCATACAATTTTTAGACAATCAATTGCGCGATCCACAATATTTGTGGCTTTTAATGAATCAAGTTATGATACTTTATTGCTAGGTAAAAATGTTTTCTAATGTACAAGTTAATAGCTCGAAGCAAATTTTTATTTCAAAAAATTACTCACTATATTAATGCAAATTGAAATAATTTGTACTTGCGATAATAAATTTTTTGAAATCGTCAAATTAAGTTATTCTCAGATTACTTTCGGACTCGTTCCGTTAGCATAATAAAGGTCCCATTACATGGCAGCGATCTTGATTTTTATATGGATCGATGTAATTTAAAAAAAAAATTTACTTCTGGGGAATCAAAAATTATTCCTGTTGTTTTTCATTTAAGTTCAAATTATTTTTTCTGATATAAAAATTGTAGAATAACAAACTTGCAATATTCAAGTTTTGATATCAAAATTGATTTCGAACTATTTCTGTTTTTATGAAAATTATAAGATATTTCATCGATGCGATTCTTCAAAAATCAACTTCGCGATATAAAATATTTTCTGCAGTTTCTAAATTCAGTTGCAATTACGTTTTATCGAACATAAAAGTTGGTAAGTCAATGCAAATTTTAATCAACAATATATTCATTAATCGAATTCGCAACTGATTGTACGATTTTCATACTCACGACAGTAATAATTCGAAACCAATAATATTTATATATTATTATTATTATATATATAATTTTTTTTGTTTCAAAGTTAAAAAGGAACCACGGTTGCTCGACTCACAGAGTCTACCATGGCAAGGCGACTCGGTGTTCCGAGCAACCGGAAGTCAAAATAATCCGCGGCGACTACCAAAGGGGTAAGCCAGAAGCGAAGTGAATGAGTTATCGAGAAGACTACGCGCCCGAAGTAAACGGAGGAGCGAGCCTGGAATCACCGCGATTATTATTATTATTATTACTTTTATTATATTGTCATTAATATAAAAAGAAATATTATCATTATTATTATTACTATTATTCTTATTATTACCGCGTTGTATTCGAGTGTTTAAAATAATATTCAATACTTCATGCAGATAAGAGAAATTTGTAATGTTCAATAATCGTCGAAATGTATAATAAAAGATGATTTGGAGTTTGGACGTAGTATAAATACGTGCCTATTCAGATTGAAGTTATAAATTCAGCTGAGAAATTATGACATTTACCGATACTGTAATTAACATATTTCATTTTCATACATCAAAAATCTCTGTAACCCAGTACATTAATAATATTTTGTGGAAAAAAAACCAATAACGAATCTGACTGCAGAAATTTACCCCAATTGAAAATAAAGTAACCAACTGACCCGTGCCGAAGTTTTTCGCGGAGATTCCTCATTTATCACCCTTTTGGTACCGACAATCCACTTCCAATTCAGACGAAAAAAGAATCGTAAATTTCTCGCATCCACGTCGATGTTGTGCGATGTAAAGTTGTGGCGCAAAATTTCTTTCGCGATACCAAGGGTACAATCCTTCATTGCCATAACATTGTGTTCCCTCAATGCCCGACGAAACTTCTCCAACTTCACGCTGCTGTCTCTACTCGCTGTAAAAATTTGTGCCCAGTTTCGGGTCTGTGGTGATACATAAAATTAAGTATGAAATATTTATAGGTTCATGTTACGTATGACACTTATACTCACCGAGCGTTTCTTTGAGGATTTGTACGATTTTCTTGCCGTCCTTTTGGTTCTATCCATTTTAAATCTTGATGCTACTGAACTTATACACGTCTTCTCCTGCGAGAGTCTTTCAAGGGAATGCCCAATTCTGTAGAAAGCTTCTCACCTTATTTCTAAATATAAGCGATAGACTCCAATGACAATAGGTCTGTAAATGGCGACAAAATAAATCTCTCAACTTCGAAGGAGTCCGTTTAAGTCGTAATTAACGATGTTTTCTCGCTTTGAATACATAATCGCCGTGACGAATTCTGAGGCCCAGGAAATGAGGCCCAGAGGGACAGGGTTTTCCCCGGTTTTTTCCTAATTGGTGCGGCTTTTATCTGCCGCGTTGGTAGGCTGAGAAGATAATTATTCAAACTTCTGGGATCCCGCCATCGCTCTCGATTTGTATTGAATCTCTAAATTTAATAAACCGACGCTAGATTAACGGATACGTGCATCTTTTATAGAAAAATCGACTTCATCACTGTTAAATAAAGTCTTAATTTCAGCGGCAACATTTGTAAGAAGTTTTTCGGCTTTACAGTCAGTATCGAAGCTTTCGAACTCGAGATCTCGATTTTTAAAATCGGTTAAAGTTCGAATTCAGCAAAATTTTGTTGAAAAAAATGTGAAGTTTTTATTAATTTACCAACCCTTTTGGCAATCCATTTGGAAATTCTTTTGAACGCCCAGTTAGAAATGATTTAAATTAAATTACATTTGATTTCTGAGAAATTTTTTAATTCAGAATTTCGCTATTCTCATCTAATTGTTGCAACTGTAGTTTCAAAAAGGTGTATTGAAAACTTATAGATATTACTTGTTACAGTTTATTCTAACTCATTACAGTAATATTACTTATTATCAAGTTTCATTCTAATTTTAAAACTATTCATTGATTTTTACTGGTTATAGAGATAAAGGTCCCGCCGCCACATTAAACCGAAAAAGGGCCCCAACGTTCAAAGGACACCCCGCCCCCCTAATTATTATAATTTTTTATTACAACAGAACCGCAAAAGTTGAGATTTTCGCTGTATCACAAGTATCCTAATTTGCTATGAACTTACATTTTGAAAGTAAATTCATGTCCGAGCGAAACTCATTCTATTTTTTGACTTGAAGTGGAAGATATGGCTTCGAATTTTGAAGTCATCAGGAAATTTGGGGAAATTGATAGCACTTTTTTTCATTCTGACTTCTTAATTTAAAAAAACAACGTAAACTAAAAATTCCAATTTCATGTAATATAAAAACAATGTGGTCGATTTTACATTCACAAAAATATTCAAAAAGTACGATTTTCATGTTATTTGTAACATTTAATGTATAGAAATTTAAGCACAAAATAAATTTCTCGGCATCTTCAGGCAAGCAAAAAGATGAAAATGTCGGGGCTTGAACCAGTCGACATATATTAATTATCATGATAATATATATATACTAATATTATAGAAGAAGCGCGCGTATTTGATGACGCATGAGAATATTACAAAAAATCCCACCTGCAGTTTTTCGTCGCTCAGTGAAAAGCGAGAAAATTTTTCGAAAAAAGTTATTGCATTTGCTGCGCTTTGGCCCATGCGCTGCGCTCGACGCGCCTAGCCCGCAATCGGCCGAACGCTACTTGCGTTACGAGAAAGCTTTGGCGCTGGCGTAATTATATTGATTGTTGTTTTTTTTTAATAACGAGAATTAATGATCCATTATTTATTGTGTTGACGAAAAGTGTCTAAACCTCGAATTATCAGAAATCCCTCACTAGAGTCGGTTGCAATTCCATAAATGTTAACGTAATTGTGCTATTAATCGCGAAATTCAGTGTGTTTCATTGGCGACCTAATATTGATATATTTGCCATATTTATCTATTGTGTGGTCAACAATGTATACTTTATTCTTAATATTTACTGTAAGTTTGGAAGTACTGGATTCCTGTATATGTGGCCTCCACTGTTGTTATATGTGACTGTTTATGTGAAGTTATGATAATCATCATCCGTAATAGTAATAAATAAGAGGGGGGGAAATAATATATGTATATACCTGAAGCATTCGAGAAATTTTATTTATCACGATAATCTATATATAGTAATATTGTTTTCGAATATTTATTACTGTAATATCTTCAGTAGGCCGATGATTAAATAACATTTCTTTTTCAATAGATGTAGCGCGCGTATTTGATGACGATCGAGAATGTAAAAAAAAACCCACCTGCAGTTTTTCGTCACTAAGTGAAAAGCGAAGAAATTTTTCGGAAAAATTATTGCACTTGCCGCGCTTTGACCCATGCGCTGCGCTCGACGCGCCTATCCCGCAATCGGCGGGACTCTACTTGCGCTACGAAAAAGCTTTGGCGCTGGAGTAATCTTATTGATTGTTATTAATTGTTGACAGAAACTGTCTGAACGTCGAATAATCACAAATTCCTCACTATAGTCGGTTGCAATTAAATAAATGTCAACGCAATTGTTTCATTAATCGCGAAAATAAGTGTGTTTCATTGGTGACCTAATATTGATATATTTGCCATATTTATCTATTGTGTGGTCAAAAATGTATACTTGGATGTTAATATTTACTGTCAATTTGGAAGTACTGGATTCCTGTATATGGTGCCTCCACTGTTGTTATATGTGACTGTTT
>JABFQI010000432.1:0-11467 GCA_022816925.1 Trichacis sp. ZL-2020 | reverse complement strand
GTTACCCCTAGGTATTTTACTTTGTTTGTCTGTTCGACTTCTGCCGAGAAGACATTTATTTTTTTTGCTGGATTTTGATTTTTGTTACTAAAGATTATAAATTCGGTTTTTGAGGCATTGATCTTGATTTTCCAGTTTTCAAAGTATGTTTTTAGGTCGGAGGCGTAGCTTACAAGTTTTTTAGTGGCTTGAGTAGTTCTAAAGGATGAACAGTAGAGGGCTGTATCGTCCGCGAATTGGCCAATTTTGACGCCCTTGGTTTCGGGCATATCATTAATGTATATAAGAAATAAAATTGGACCTAGGATCGAGCCTTGTGGGACGCCTGCTGCAATCTTATGTGGGTTTGAAATGGAGTCGTTGATTTTAACATTAAAAGCTCTATTAGTAATAAAGCTGTGTATGATTTTTATGAGGTAGTTGTGTATGCCTATGTTTTTTAATTTAACGATTAGTCCTTCGTGCCAGACTGTATCGAAGGCTTTTTCAATATCTAATAGGAGGGCAGCGGTAATACGGTTTGTTCTATAGTTTGTTATTATGTCAAATATGACTCTGATAAGTTGTTTGACTGTGCAATGTTTACGGCGGAAGCCGAATTGGTGAAATTTTAAAAGGTTTTCTAGATTGCAGTCGTCTCTTACTCTATTTAGGATGAGCGTTTCCAGGATTTTGCTGATGCGCGATAGGAGGCTTATAGGTCTGTAGTTAGCAGGATTTGAATGTTGTTTGTTTGGTTTGGGAAATGCGAGGATGAAAGCTGATTTCCAGCAGTTTGGAAAATATTGTAGTTTTATGCAAGCATTGCATATGTGGTGGAGTTGGACGAGGGTTTTTTGATCGATGTTTTTGAGTAGTGTATTATAGATATTGTCTTTGCCGGGGGCCTTATTGTTCTTTAGTTTTTTGAGTATCGTTCTTATCTCTTTAGGTGTGGTGTGTCTGACAATATTTTCATCGGTTTGTTCAAGGAGGATTTGTGCGCATTTTGCCGTGACTTGAGAGGTGTGAGCGGGGTCTCCCATGTCTGCTGTAAGTTTGTGAACCTGTTCGAAGTTGTTAGCTAGAATGTTTGCTTTTTCACTGTCCGTTCGTGCTGTTGAGGAAGGAGTTTGGAGGTTAAGCATGTTGATTTTGTTATTTTTGGTTAAGGGTTTGGTTAATCGCCACAGTGAGTTGTCTTTTGTTGAGAGTTTAATGAGTTTTGAGTTCCATTTTTCGTTTTTCCAGAGTTTGACAGCGTGTTTAATGTTGTTGTTAAGTGTGTGTATTTGTCGCGTCAGTTGCGGGTCTCTCAGGCGTTGTTGGCGTCTGCGGAGTGTATTGCGCGTTTTGATTAGTGATGTTATGTTGGTTGGAAAATCATCGGCGTGTTTGTTCGTGTGTTGTTTTATGCTTGATTTTGCCGCGTTAAAGATAGTGTCCGTAATGTCTTTGATGCTAGTGTCTATGTCTTCAATGGTGTCTAGTTTGCCGTTAATTGTAGTATTTGCATGTAGGTTTTGTTTGTAGAGTTTCCAGTCTATTTTTGTGTAGTTTAATTTGTGCAGAGTCGTGCGGGGGATTGCAATTTTGTCAAAATGAAGGATTATTGGGAGGTGATCTGAATTTAGTTCTGTCGGTGCCCAGATTTGAGGGAGGTATGGGATATTTTTGCAAATTGCTAGGTCGATGGTGCTGGGGTTTGTTTTAGATGTGTAACACGTAGGATTGTCTGGGTGAATTAAGGAGCAAGCATGGTTTCTGATGTACCGGTTTAGGGCGCCGCCGTTTTTATTGTAACCCCGGCAACTCCAGTTGGTATGTTTGGCGTTGACATCGCCTAATATTATAACGCTTGGAGCTTTGTTTAGAAGTGAGGTTAGCTCATGGTGAATAAGTGTGTTTTGAGGTCTTAAATAGGCAGAGATAAAGGTTATGTTATTGATTGTGATCCCGATAGTTTCGAATTCTAAATCTTTGGTGGGTATTTGTTCGAATTTAATATGATCTTTTACTAGAAATGCCACGCCTCCTCCAGTGTTTAGTGAGTTTCTATCATTGCGTAGGATTTTATAGCCCGGAAAGTATAGTTTATCGTTAGGTTTTAATTTAGTTTCGTTAATTGAGATCAGGTCTATATTGAATTGGAATTTGTACTTTGGAAATATTAATGTTTTCTGACAGTTTATTAATTTCGCCAATAAGTTCTATGAACTCACTTGTGTTGTTTGTGTTGTGGGGTTGTGTCCATGGATTTGGGGCCGGAGTCCATGCGTTGGGCGCCGGTGCCTGGGTCCTCGTCTTCAGCGGGGGAAAGTTGACTTGGTCCTTCCTGGGGGCCGATGGTTGGGGTTGTCGCTTCCTCTGGGCTGCCGCAATCGTTGCTTCGCGAGAGGCTCTGATTTTGACGGCCACCGGGCAGTCCCTTGCGTTGGCTGGGTGGTCTCCGTTGCAGTTCGTGCATCTGGGTGGTGTTTTCTTCGTTTTTTTGCACTCTGAGGTGAGATGGTTCTCAGTGCATTTGACGCATTTGGGCGGTAGTCCGCAGTTTGGTGTGGCATGTCCGTAGGCTTGGCAACGGTAGCATTGGGTGAGTCCTTTGCGGTTTTGATAGGGTTCCCATTTAACTTTCGTGTAGCACAGGCTCTTGATGGCTTTGACGTCGTTGAGGTTTGTGTCTTTCGGGAAAGTGAGTAGCCGGACGGGTCGATGTGATGTTGGTGCTTCCTTCTTTTTGATAATTGAGATTTTAAGGCAGGTGATGTTGTGCTCCTTTAGTTCTTTTGCGATGTCGTCATCGGTCACTTTTGGGAGGTCTTTGAGGACCAGTTGTTTGACCTTATCCCACGCCGGGGTGTAGGTGTAAAAGTGCTGGTTTCCGTTCTTGAGACTCGTCAGGAGGTTTGAGTAGTCGGATTGGTCATTGGTGAAAATACTAACGACATTTCCCTTGGTAGGGTTTTTGCCGTATTTGACGGTGAAGGGATTTTTGCACACGCCTTTGATGAGGTCGGTGAAGCCTTTGTGGTTTTCGATGGTGCTGCAGATGGTGATCGGAGGCACTTTATTTTTTCGTGTGACGTTTGTTGGCCCAAGTGTCACATTGATTTCTCCCGCTTCGGTGAGGTCTGCGAGGGGGTCGAATTTGTTTTGAATTTTAACTTTTTGCTGAAGTTCCGTGGGATGGTTGCTCCTCCTTTTCCGAGCATTTTGATCGGGTGGCAGTTGGAGGTTGGCGCGCAGGGCGTGCACCATGCTCGGGTCTTCGTTGCGTACGTGTGGCAAAATCGTCAGCTGGCGGCGGAGCAATCGTAAAAACTCACTGACTGCACTCACTGACTGTGACTGAATCACTGTGAATTTTTCAAAACCAAAACCAAATATCAAAAATGAAAACCAGAATCAATTTTTCTTCACGGAACTACGATCGACTCTTTTAGCCATAGTGAAGCGCGCGGACCATGAAGAATGATCCGTCGATTTTAATTTTCATCCACGTTTGATTATTTCTTTCGGAAAAGGGTCAAAATTGTCCCTGATCGGTTTCAATAATTGGCCATTTTCAGGGCCACCAAATATTTTATTCAAGAAATTACTATTATTACAAAGCTTCAGAATTGTGATACAAGGGATCAAATTTCTCATGTACCCAAAAAGAAAAGGATTTAATATCGGCTCACTTTAAACTGAATAAATTTATCTTCATACATCTATTATATAAGAGAATAAATTTTTCGTGGAATTGGCAAAATAAAGGATTTAATTTTCCGTAACTCTGTGATCAGGATAGATTTTGCGAGACATTTATATTGGGAATGAATTTCTATTTGAAATAAAATTTCAAGGTCACTTCGAAGAAAAAATAGCATGATATGAATTAGGTTGAATTTTAGATAATGTTTCATTTCTCGATAAAAATATTTGGTGGCCCTGAAAAGGGCCGATCACACCTTGCCTGATTTGTAGCATTGTAGCATCATCGAACGTTATCTTGACGGAGGAATCTGAACTCCATAAATTGGATGACATAGACATAATCCATAAGGCAGCCCTGATTTTGAGGGAAGAAGTTCGTTCTATTAAGAAAAAAAATTTACCAGAAATCGTAAAATCTAAAGATTTATTGAATGGCGAATGTGAGATACCACACATGCTAAATAGTTTTTTTCTTACACTACTCCATGGTCGACAAGGACGCACAGGCAGATCTGACAGTGAACGATTTGTAGATTCATCATCGCAAGATGTTATATACGCTGTTTCAAATGGTCGTATTAAAACTTGGAAACACATTAATCTTGGAATTGCAATTAAGAGTTTGACTAGCTGCAAGAAAGTTATTAACATTTTGAACAGATTCGGGCATACTTGCAGCTACAGTGTCATTGAAGAACTTGAAACTGAAGCTGCTTTTGCGTCCACATTGCAGTCACAAATTTGTCCCGAAAACATTTTACGATCTTCGTATCTATCGACAGGATTAGCTTTCGATAATTTCGACAGGTTTGTGGATACAATAGACGGAAAAGACCCTCTCCATGATACAGTTGGAATTATATTCCAAGATATCATAGAGAATGAATCAAATGAAGTGGATGATTCATTCGAAACTGGCAATGAATCAAATACTTCGTGTTCTGACAGCCAACTCATAGGGGAAAGAACGAGAAACAAAAAACGGAGGCGAGTATTTGATGCCATCACTCCCGAATTGCAACCGTACCATAAAAAACCAAAAATTGTTGATACTTTACTTCCTATAGAGTCTGAAACTCGTAAATTGGCACAAATATACGATAATACATGTTTCGAACGAACGAATCTTACTTGGATGCTTTGTCATTTTGCGCAAATCGAAAACACACCCATGTGGGTTGGGTTTCAGAGCTTGATACGAGAAGACCTTTCATGCACACAAAAAATTTCCTACTTACCGTCAGTTAATGTATCGCCCACAGACAGGGCTGCGGTTGTTGAAACGATGACTAGATGTCTAACAGTTGCAGAAGAATGCGGAGAAAAGTACATTCAGGTTACATATGATTTACAGATTGCGAAAGTAGCTTTACAAATTCAATTCAGCGAAAGTCCCAAGTTCGATAAACTGTTTGTGCATCTTGGGTCATTCCATATCATGCTAGCGTATTTTGAAGCTGTGGGGAAATTTATCGACAATTGTGGTCTGACGAACATTATGGTTGATAGTGGAATAATAGCTGGAGGCTCGATTTCAGCTTTTTTGATGGGAAAACATTTTAACAGATGTAAGAGACTTCATCCAATGGTGTATTTGGGCTTGAGTATGTTACATTCCGAAGAGTTTCTGAATTCAAATAAAATTGAAGTACAGCCTGAAGTTCTAGAGTATCTTCGAGATTTTACCAAGAAAAAGTCACTTTACCCGCTCATTGAAGACAATGAGACGCTCTTGTTGCTCCAAGAGTATGAAACATACAAAAAAGAGACAATGAATGGTGCTCATGGCAAAACCGCGAAATTTTATACAATTTACATGAATTTGATTGAGCATTATTTGACCCTTCAGTCAAGTATTAGCACTGGAGATTACGAACAGTTTGTGTTTATCTTGCCGAAAATTGCTAATTTGTTTTTTGTGTGTAATCAACCAAATTACGCGAGGTGGTTAACAAAGTATCATGATAATCTAATCAATGTGGCTATAACTCACCCTGGTCTTGAACATTCATTTGAAAAAGGTTCATTTGGCATCAAGAGAACGAACAAACCGTTTTCGCGACAGCCTATAGATTTGACATTAGAACAAACTATTAATGCCGATGCATCAAAATCACAAACAGGCGTTACCCACTTGACGGATTCAATTGCTGCTCGTCAACGGTGGTGTATCAATCACAGTTTGACCTGTACGATCATTTCCTATGTTCTTGAAAAAGCCGGATTGAGTAAATCTCAAGATGTTACGAGTGATTTAAAAGATAATAGAATTCGGAAAGATTCTCTCCAACTGAAATCGTTTACGAACAGCATACTTAAAAATGTCAATCCATTTGATCAGAGTTTGGACAAAGAGCATTTGTATAATATTTCAAGTGGACAGGCTGCATCTGAGACAGTTGAAAATTGTTTGCTTCATTTTGAAGAGATGGGTTCTGAACATTGTCATACATTCATTACGGAGTGTGCTATTGACCCTACTCGGTTTGAAAAACCTATCAAACAAACGAAACTTGTAACATTCACTAAAAACCTTAAGAAAAAAAATTGAAAATTGCCGGAAAAAGCAAAGAAATAACAATACAGCGCGATCTTTTTGAAAAACTTTTGGGAAATGCTTTGAAACAGAAACTTGATTCAAAAAAAGTTTTAGAATATCCTCTGACACCAGTGCCATTTTCATTATGCCACATTGACGAAGTAATTTGCAAAACTAATAAATCAGCCTTGTTAAAATTCTTGGTGCACTAAATAGTAATTTTCAACCAGATTCTAATGATATATTGATCATTGATGGTTTTTTTTGCTGAATATATTAACAGATATTCCTAAAAAATTCGAAAAAATTGCAAAAAAAATTTTACAAACAATAATGAAAAGTAGTGCTTGTGGAATTGCAGTAATATTTGACCGGTACTTCTCTCCTTCTTTGAAAGATTATGAGCATTCGATGAGAGAAAACTTCGAACAAAGAGTCACTATTATGGGACCAGAGCAAGAACGTCAATTTGACTTTTCAAAAGAAATGAAAAATAAGCATTTCAAGGAAGCATTTGTTCAATTTCTTATTCATGAGTGGGGTAAAGATGAAATGGCACCATTCATTGGCTCAAAAGTTTTGTACGTTAATTTCGAATACTGCTACAAATATGAAGTTGTACATACACAGGTGCGAAAAACAGTCGACCACGATTTGTCTTGTTTCGAATATGAAGAAGCGGATACGAAAATAGTATTTCATGCCTGTAAAATTGATAAGGATGCAAATATTGTAATTCGGTGTGCCGATACTGATGTTCTTATAATTATGCTCGCAAACATGATTCACATAAAAACGAGCGGAATCGTATGGATGCACTTTGGAACCGGTAGCACTCAACGCTTTATAAATGTAAGTGATTTGTATGCTTTTTTAGGAAAGAAATTGTGCCTTGCACTACCTGGTATCCACACATTAACAGGATGTGATTAAAACCCATCTTTCTTCCGAAAAGGGGAAAAATCCCCCTTCACTAATTTGAAAAAGTTTGAAAAGTATCAAAAAGTATTTGCAGATGTTGGGCATTTAAACGATTCCAACGTTGAACAGGTTTTCGCGGATTTAGAGAACTTTGTCTGCAGAATGTACAATCGTCCAGAGTTAAGTGACATTAATGAAACGAGACATTTGATTTTTGAAAAAACATACAATGCCGATGATGTTAACAAGTTGCTCCAAAAAAAGAATGTAAAATTTGATGCATCATCTTTCCCGCCTTGCCAATCCGAACTAAGACAGCAGCTTTTGCGGACTTTTTACATTGCAAGAATTTGGTGCCACGCCCATGCTACGTCTCCAACATATTTAAATCCAACCGAATACGGTTGGAAAGAAGTCGATGGGAAGTATGTCTTCCATTGGTTCGATGGTGAACAAATTCCTGTTCTTGAAGAAGAGAGCATCGACAAAATAGGTATGCATTCGCCAATATTGTCTGCAATGTTTATGAAACACTTTACGTCATTTAATTTTTTCTACATTCTCGTCAATTTATTTCAAAGTTTTTATACAGATAAATTTGGTCGTTCTCTATAATATGCGATATCGTGTACATTACACAGAAGTACCTTTGCATCATTTTTCTGAATCGGAAATTACTCCAGAATATGTGATAGTTTTTCACGAAAAATGTTAAAACATTACTTTTGGATATATTATTGATCAATGTGTTTACAGAAGACTTGGAAGATGCAGAATCAGATCTCGCTATTGAAGCAACTGAGATCGAAGAAGAATCGGAATCTGACGACGACGATTATTCATACTTAGACGACTAAAGTTAAAAAGATTTCTATTATTCTTTTAAATCTTGTTCGAAACAATGTTCAAGCTAAAAAAAGTTACTTCGGTGGACATACATGTCATGCCTCATTTTGAGTTGAATTAAGTTTTTACGTGTGTAATTTGTGTACCATTGTAATGATTTTGAAAATTTAGGAGTTTCAAGATTCCATAAAGTTAATTGTAACTCGTAACGATATATGTAAAAAGTATGAAATACAAAGATTATTGAGTTCATACGGGTTAAAAATATTGTTTTCACTAATAGAAACTTCCATCTTATGCAGGTTAAATATTGCAAATATGAGAGGCTGAAAGCAAAATTTTTCAATGTGCACCATTTTTTTCATAAACGTTTAAATGTTTGCGTTAAAAAAAATGGATAATAAAATCACCAATCTACCTTCATGACCTGTACTACAAATATACAAATTACCTTAACAAATTATCGTCAAAACTCTGCTCAACAATCTAGTACCAAGTTTAGCTAATTCGAACTTCACTGCTGAAGTAAATTGGATTGGGCGAAAAATATTTGGTTATACGATCAAATGAAATTCAATTATTTTATTGTTTAAGAATATTCCACATTTTCTCCAATTCTCAATAATAAGCGAGATATTGATTATTCTATTACCTCTATTATGCTAATTACATTACTCATTGCGCGGTAGGAGAAAGTGTAGGTACCATCAGATGAAAGCAAGCAAGTTACAGTTAATGTTTTCTTTCGACTGAAAGTCATACGAACAATTTTTTTTTCAACTTGAAGATTTGTCATTTAAACTTTATTGCAGATAAATTACTTTTCCTTTGTCATTCAATTAGTGAATTTTCGGAATCAGAATACGAATGTCCCAATCACTAAAAAAATTGTGTGTTTTATTTAAATTGATAAAATTTACAAGTTTCTAACCATTCGAGTACATTTCGACACCTTATTTGTGCTCAAATTGTGAAGTAATTGATGTGATTACACTTTTTCAGCAATCAATTTTCCTTTTATTTTTAAGCATTCGAAAAAATGGCAAATGACTTTCCGTCACGAAATTCAGAGAAAAATTCGTAATATTTTTCTCTATCGGTAATTTCAGAACACACAGTATATGCACAATTCTGAAAAGCAAGCCTAATGATGCTTATGTCATTATAAAACAAAGTCCTTTTTTTACATCATGATTATCAAAAGCAAGGTCCGACTCCGAGTCTCGCTTTCCCACGTAACCGAGCAAATACCTTTTCTTATTTGCTCAACAAAATCCGTTTAACTTTTATACTAAATTTTCGGTACAAAATACAAGGTATTTTTGAAACACCGTAACAAAAAAAATAGCAAATTCCTTTTCGAATTCTTAGACATAAAGTTCTTTGACGTTTTTTGAAATTCGCAAAAATAAGCGAGATATAAATTGTTTTCTATCAGACACTGATTATATTACGCTGATTGCACGAACAATTGCGCGCAAAGAGAATGTATTGATACCATAAACCTGATCTAGGGAGGTCCTGGACGATAAATTTTATCAATAAACATGAAAAATTCTACATATCTATCAGTTAAAATTGAAGCTTTATTAAATAAGAATTATTTCCCCGCGGTAGTATAATTAGAAAATTCTTGAAATTCAAGCTCGAACGGCCAAATTGTTAGAAAATGAATTTTTTGAATTGAAATCAATAAAACAAACAATTTTAAATTATTGCAATATATTTCATGATTTATTTCGCGCGTAAAACGTCGAGCAATAAGCGTAATTAAAATTTTTTCGTATTTGATATCTTGATCATTTTTGTGAATTTCGAAAAACGGCAGAGGACTTTATGTCTTAAAGTTTGAAATGGATGTAACTATTTTTTGTTTTTTACCATGTACTGAAAACACTCTGCATACAAATAGAGAATGATGAGTAATCAAATTCATTTATTAAGACCTAAAAATACTCAGAAACTATGTGAAAAATAACAATTTACTATCCAATATGAGTGAAACTATGTATTCTGTATATTTCATTAATAATATCCGTATTTTATATTTTGCGAGTAATATTTAAATTGAATTCAGTATATTCTAGTATCAAAGTAGATTTTTACCAATAATTTTTTGACGGGTGGTTCACAAATTTTGTGTACTATTAACTCATTTTTATAGTATTTAAGGTACTATTAAATTATTATCGGACTAATCATTTGATAGATAATGAATTGTTGATAAAAACATTGGTCAAACTCAACATTGCTAATGAAATATCCAGTATGAGTAGCGATAAGTTCAATGAGCAAATATTAATCATAGATTTCTAAAAATAAAATTTTCGAGAGTGAATTCATAAGACTAGAACTCATGTAATTCAGTCGTAAAATAAGTCTATGGTATCATATCACAACATTGATTCTTTTTACATGAGAAATTTGATTGAAATTGATAGTTCATGTCATTGGACGAAAAAACAAAAATATATTTTGCAAATAACTAAATTTTAAAATAAAGTCTAAATTGAAATGACACTTTGTAATGGAAGATATATGATACAGGAGAATTATCCGAAAGTCACACGTTGAGGGTCAAAAATTCGGCGGTCAATGAAATTATTACTGTAGCCTAATTACATATCCAATATGATATACTGAAAATATAAATGTCGAAAAGTGTAAGCATCATTGTTTAAAAAAATGAAATGTTGTCAATTTCGCGCTCAAACTCGATTATACCGTAAAATAGTAATCGGAGCGATTTTATAGTCCTATTAATAATTACGAAGAAAAAAATTACCTTTCCAATGACACCAAAACCATTTCTCTATATTGAACCGTTCGACCGCTACGCATTTTAAAAGTTAATTATCAAACCGCTTGCTCGCGCGACGTCGAGCAGTGACGCTCAATACACATTATTCTATCGGCTTCCCATCAATATAGCAAATCCCGGATCCGAATTTTTCATCATTAAATCACTTATTCGAGATGAAAGTCGCCCATTTGCGTCATACTTTGAATTAAATAATAGTCTCATACTATAAATAAACCATGCATTTTTTTAGGAAAATGCTTTTAAACATTAAAAATTATGAAAATTGCAATTGTGATATCTGCACATTTCATTAACAGTCTACGAATCAGAAAATTAGATTTACTCCATTTGTATTTTTTTTTTAATTTACCATCAAATTTTCTAATTACTTCTAATTAAAAACTTTTAAACATAATAATTTATATTGTTGAATTCAGTGATTGTTGCATTTTCATATAACTCATCAGAATTGTGTCCACTTATCTAACCGGTCGACTTTCATCTCGAATAAGTGATTTAATAATAAAAAACTTGGATACGGGATTTGCTATATTGAAGGGCTATTAGTTCTATTTGCTATATAGAATTAATTATGTGAATTGAGCGTCACTGCTCGACGTCGCGCGAGCACGCGGATTGATAATTAACTTTTTAAATGCGTAGCGGTCGAACGGTTCAAT
>JABFQI010000431.1:0-11489 GCA_022816925.1 Trichacis sp. ZL-2020 | reverse complement strand
TTCCTTGCCACGGCGCAGCTCGCGCTTCTAAATTATGGCTCGGAATTATCGCCAACTTCCGGCGTTCGAGCCACTTTTTGCCAGGGCTCATGTTTATGTAATTAAGTTTATTTGTAAGCGAGCAAGAAATTCCGCACCGGCTTTCGGGGATTTGCCTGAATAATAAATTACTTCGCAGTCACTTGTGACTTGCCTTTTTCCGACCCAAGTGCCAATGATAACAATCCATTTCTCCGGCAGCCAAGATTTCACCTGGGACTTTGCCTAATCGAAACTAGACATTCCATGGGCGTTACAAGTAAAATAGATTATTCTATATCAGTGAAAAATGGATTCCAACATATCGAATAAGGTCACTTTTCACAAGATATTTACATGTGTCAATGAAATGCTATCAATTCTTTTCATTTGTCACGACAATTTTTTAATTTCAGAAACATCTTAGTGATTCTCACGAAAAAGTGCATCTTCATGGCTTACATTAGCTAGACCAAAAATTTTTTCAAACTATCGACCGCCGTTTTTTCATATTGTTCAATACTTGAACGATAATTCGGAATCCTAAAAAGCTCTATAAATGTTCAATTGAGAAGCAGTCATTACTTTTGGACTGGTGGCAATATTCTGACAACGCTAGAGAGAATAACTAATGAGACATTTCGTTCCAATTTTAAAATCGATATTGACCTTCATTGATACTTTTATTTGGCTTGAAAACTTTACGGTAACAATATTTTATCCAGCTAAATAAAATAAAATATTTAGCAGTGCTTAATTTTTCCATCTGAATAGAAATGACACTGCAAATGTTTACGGTAGAACTACAAATAATAAAAGAACTACAAATCGTTCCATAACTTTATCAACTCACATGGTCGCGAAATCACGTTAATAAAAGAGGAATAAACGCGAACAAACGCCACGCTGGTGGTTCTTCGTTGTGTAATGATTCGTTAGGTGAAATAATGAACGTCAAACACACCTGAACACCTGAAAGAGCATGAAAAGTGTAATCGAAATAAAAGTTTCATCAACAGTAACAATCAACGTTATGATAGTCTTTTTTTTTTGTTCCAATCTGTGTGCAGGGCACAATTAGTGAGACTTTGAGGAATTTATGAATGAAGACTTTGGCATTTGTCACGCTCAAACTTTTGCAACTTGGTTAATTAATGTACGTAATTGAGAATTCGAGAATACTTTACTGAAAATTTCGTTAGTCTTTGATCTTCAAACGCTTCGAAGCATCTAATTCTTTTAGTCTTCGAAATTAACGTGTAAAGTGATGAAAGGATTTCGTCCTGTTGGGAATTTTCAGTGCGGAAGTTGCAAACGATATTAATCCGAAACAGAATGAAGAAAGTAAAATTATATATCTAGAGTTACAGTGATGATTCTAGAAAATCAATATGGCTAATGTCCGCCAATCTGTATTTTCTCTCTTTTTTTATGATTACGTATTTTTTTTACTCTTGTGATTTAGTGGCTACGCAATTCATGACTCCTAAATCAAGCGCTAGTAATTGAATGCTTTCACGTGTATAATTTCCATCTCTAAAGCAAGCATTTTTTCAACGTTTCTGTTTTTACAGAAAAGAAACATGATCATGTCTGAGAATTAATGTAATTCACTCTTGGATAAAAATTATCTATAATTTTGAAAAACTTTGAAAAATGAATATGTTTGCACTTTCTATATGATAATAATATGAAAATACCTATAAAAAAATTAGTGTCATTAAGACGAATACGAATTTTTTATTCCAATGGTCTTTATATACATAATGTTAAAAGGCAGCCATATTCGATTATTCAATATGAATTTTATGATATATCATGATAATCTCTTGAATCGTGAAAAACCTTTAGTAACTTTGTATGTATAACATTCCGGAAGCTTTTAAAGCACTGAATGAACTTTTTAAAAAATTCAGAAAATATAAATACTGTAGGACATTCCATAATTGTATACGACTTTCAACAACATTCATAAACTTTTAACAAGTTCCAAAGATTTTTTTCGACACTTGGAAATTTTTTAAACGATCATGATATTTCAAATGATGTTGCGAATCCTTTCAGAAAATTCTCGAATATTCCAAAACCTGCTAAAACTTTCTACATTTGAAAACTTGTTTAAATTTTCTCGAACTTGTTCCCTTTCCTTGGACTCGCTGTAACGTTCTGCAATATTCTCGAACCATTTGTAAAATTTCAAAACTTTTACATCTAAAAAAACTCTCTGCGAGATTCTGAAATATTCTCACATTTTGTAAAACGATCGAAGCCATTTTGAAAGGTTTTGACTGTTCATGAAATTAACAAATTTTTGCAATTTCTAAAATTTTCCTGAACACTTTTTTACACAATTATGCAATACTTTCAATAACCTCGTTAATCTTTCCAAACAATTGTATAAAATTCTGAAACCTCTACCAAGTTTCCAGAACATCCTCAAACTTGCTAGAATCTTTTAAGACTTTGATTTTCCTTGAACTTTCTAGAAAATCCACAAAAATTGTAGCAGATGTCTGAACCGTTTAGAATGTTCCACATATTGATACAATATTTCATAATACTCTTGGATATTAGTTATCTCCTAGGACTTTCCTGGACCCTTCTAAATTTCATGAACAATTATCGTATACTTGTGCATTTCTTGGAATCTAGAAATTCATTACAGGAAAAAGATCTTCTGGACATTCCAAAACTGTATACAACTATGAGAAACATTCTAAAATATTTTACAACATTCTAAAACTATCTATGAGCATCTCCATCATTCAAAACCTCTCTAGGATATGACATATCATTTTCGAAAATCTAAAACCTTAAACAACAGTTATTGACTTGATTAAACGTAACTCAACGACCTAGAATTCCTTAGACTTTCAAGAGCATATTATTGTTTGTATACATATTCAAGATGAGAGCCGATCGTTCTATTCTTTGAATTAAAATAATATAAATTCAAATGGCATAATCTTCAATCACATAATAATACACCTCTAATAACAAATTATTAATTCAGGAACCATACTACTGCTTACAATTTCTTCCAAATAATCCTCAAATGACTCACAAATTATGTTCGCAAAGCTCGTGTATCACCTGAGAAATCTCATTTCAAGTTTATCAAAACGTAACTTTCTGTGAAGTCTTGATTTGCGTCTATCTTAGTGTAACCCGAGACATATCAAACATCACGTTAATGAGCAAAATCCGAAATCCTTCTCTATATCCGTGAATATAAGTCATAGAAGGGCGAAATTCCACACCCAAAAGAAACTAATAATCGGAATTTCCTTTGCCAAACATCCGACACTTTCGTTATCTTCTCTTCATATTCTCATCGCGTGAAACGCCCACGCATTCTATATTTATATTCCATTACAAAAAGCGCAACTTGCCCGCGACGCATCCCATGAGAAATAAACAAAGATCGAATACATTGCCATTATCGCGTTCTTCAGGGATGTAACTTTTTACGCGCTACCAAAACGAGCTTGTAAAAAAGAACGAGCGGAAAAGGAAAAGACGGAACACCGCGGGAAAAGTTAGACCGACGAAAGGAAAAAAAAAAAACAAGGGTATTAAAAAAAAAAAAAAAATTCGGAAACAACAAGAATATGCAAAAAATTACTACAAATCATGAAAAACTGCATCAAATATTCCAAATTACCGAAAAATTCATAAAACTACATACGTTTCCAACATTTTTTTTCAACTTTTTTGTATTCAGAAAATTATTTTTTTTTAATGATTTGTAGTAATTCTTTGAAATGTGTCGCGGTTATTTTTTTAGTTCCTTGCAGTTTCTTGTATTAATTTTCCATTTTTTATATTTTTTGACGATTTTTTGTAGTTTTTCGCGACTGTTTGTAATGTTTGTCATGCCTGTATATTTTTATTTTTTTTCCGTATTTTTCTTAAGGTTCATGTTTTTTTTTTATTTGTAAGATTTTTTCAACTTGGTCTTTTCGTAGTTTTAAGTAGTGTCCAGTAATTTATTAGTTTTTGTGACAATTCATTTTTTGGTTCTAATTTTATTTACTTATTTGTATTTTTTCCCAGTAACTTGTATTTTTTCAATTTGATGTTTTGAGCGATATTTTGTATTTCTGTATAGTATTTTGCAGTCAATTATAATAATTACTAATTTTATTGCTATTATCATTTTTTTACTGGCACATAAATTTACGGATTCCTTACCGATTTGGAATTCACAAGTCCAGCTCAAACGTTTTGGCTAAACTGGACTTGGAACCTGTCCGACCACGCAGCGTGAGGATTTTCCTCAGCCCAAATGTGAAAATTGTGGGAATTGAAAAATCCCCCTCGTCCAAAATTAGGTTCATCGGTGAAAATCACCTGTATCAGAAAATTTTCATTTTCCTGGTGACGATCAGTATTGGCTCTGCGATTTACGAGAGTGTTTTTCATGTCTTTGAAGGGAGCGAGAACCCGAATATTTTTTCGGGCGCTCTGGCTCATTTCTTCTTAGATTAGCAGAATTTGACGATATTCCACATTTAACAGAATTCTCCATGATAGCCCTAAACTAAAACGAATTAGAAACAAAATATGAAAAAATACTACAATAAAAAAATCCAACTTGTCGTATTAAAAGCAAATGTCGAGCGCAAGAATAATTTGTTTCTGAGTAATCCTTCGGAACTTGGGCTCAAGCCCAAGACGCAGTCGGGAATGCCGGTAATTAATCCCTAAATGGGTCTGCCTACACCCATGTCACAGGTAAGATAAGACAGGAATAAACTGGAAAATAGGGAAAACTACGTCTTTTAACTTTTCTTTCCTATTCTTTCTGATTCATTTGCGTTTCCTCCATCGTTCTGTGTTTATACGTCTCATTTTTGTTCAAGTGGTTTGTTGTTGTTTTATTGTTTTTGTTTTTGTTATTTTGTTCGTTTCGTGTCAAGTTGTTTATTTTTGTTTTTCTGTTTTGTTTTTTAAATATTTTGTTTAAATTTCGTTGAGTGCTCTCGTTCGCAATGTTCTCGAAGGCAGAATATTTGGAAATGCTGCTAATATACGGAGAAGAGGGTCGCAGCGACCGAGAAACTGCTCGCGTTTGTGCCGAGCGATTTCGTGATCGCCGAGCTCCCTCAAAGAACGTAATAAACAGACTCGTGACCCGCGTCCACGAGGAAGGCGTTCTTCAACCCAGAGCAAGAGACTGAGGCCAAAACTCTCAGGCAATCGACGTAGATGTGGAAGAACGCGTCCTACAGGAATTCGAAGAAAATCCAAGGACAAGCATTCGCATCGTGGCCAGGGAACTGGAATTGCCGCCCACGAAAGTCCAAAAAATCCTGAGTCGAAACAAGATGCACGCGTTTCACTTCAGACGCGTCCAGGAACTTCTCCCAGGTGACGCTGAGGCACGCGTGCAGTTTAGCCAGTGGATTCTGGATCGGCACCAGGCAGATGAAAATTTTTTGACTCAGGTGCTATTCACCGATGAAGCCAATTTCGGACGTGGGGGATTTTTCAATTCCCACAATTTTCACGTTTGGAATGAGGAAAATCCTCACGCTGCGTGGTCGGACAGGTTCCAAGTCCAGTTCAGCCAAAACATTTGGGCTGGACTTGTGAATTCCCAATTGGTGAGCAATTTGTAAATTTATGTGTCAATTATTAATTAATACTGAAAAAAATAATGAGTGATTATTGTTATTGACTATTCGAAATACTACAAGAACATACAAAAGATCATTTGAAACATCAAATTGCAAAAAACTACAAATTACTAGGAAAATAAAGAAAAAATAAAAGAAAAATGAATAACAAAAAGTAAATTGTCACGAAAAACAAAAAATCACTAAAAACTACTGACAACTACGGAAAAAAAGTTAAAACATAATATAAATACCAAAAAAATGCTTGAACTTTTAGGATAAATAGAAAAAAATACAAAAATATACAGACATGTCTAAAAGTTACAAACATTCGCGAAAAACTACAACAAATCACCAAAAAATATAAAAAATGAAAAAAATACAAGAAACTGCAAGGAACTAAAAAAATAACCACGACACATTTCAAAGAATTACTACAAATCACAAAAATAATGGAAAGTGCTAGAATCCAAAAAGTTGCAAAGAAATTTTGGAAATGTATGGGTTGTCATGTATTTTTTGATCATTTTTAATATTTGATGCAGTTTTTTATGATATTTTGTAATTTTTTGTTTATTCTTAGTGTCTTCGATTTTTTTTCTATGAAGTTCTTACATCTCATGATAATTCGTCGTTTTTTCCTTGTTTTTTGTCAATTTTTGCACTTTTCCGTAGTTAGAAGTATTTATTTGACGATTTTTGACATTTTTCTTATTGTTTTGTAACGCCATGTATTTTTTTTGTACTTTATCAAAGTTTATTGTATATTTATTGCTTACAATTTTTTTCTACTTTCTGTACTTGAATGTGATTCTCCGCAGTTTTCAGCAATTGCTAAAAAACTTTTTTAACTTACTGTATTTGAATGTAGTTTTTTTCAGTTATTCATTTAAATTTTTTGTAGTTCATTGTAGTTTAATGGAGTTTACGGTTTTTTTGCAATTTCCGGTATTTTTTTGTATTTGTTTTCTTCCGAAAATTTTTCTAGCTTCTCATATTTTTTGTTTTTTATGATATTTCTTTAGCGATTTCTTTTCATTGTTTCCCTTGGTTGCGTTTTTTAGTGATTTTTAAGAATTTTTCGCAACTTCCTGCAATTGTGTGTAATTTTCGTACTGTTATGTAATTTTTCATTATTTGTAGTTTTCTGGAGTTTTGAGGTTTTCTTTTTGGTAATTTTCCCTATTCTTATGTAGTATTTTGTATTTTCAGTGAGTTATTTCTTGCGTCGTTCTATGAATGCCTAAAGTTTCTCGTAATTTTCTATACTTTGTTGTGGTGGATTTTAATTACTTTTTGTAGTTTTTCGAAATTTTTTGAGTTTTGTGTTTATTTTTATCATTCTGTGTAAGATTTTTTTAGTTTCTTTTAAGTTTTCTGCAATTAATAAAACTTTGTTACTAGTATCATTAAAAATCCAGAAACTCGCTAGGAATGATAATACAACATCATTAATAGAAAATCCTTAACCTTATAATGTTGTGTTCTGTGAATTTCGATAAATTTTTCAATATCTAAATTTCATGATTCAGAAAATGTAGTTTGGTAAATTATGACTTGTGATTTGTGCCACTTTTAAAGTGACAAAATATTGAGAATCGAAGAATTTTCAACTCGAAAATCATAATTTTTTATGAGAAATTTTTCCTCTGTGGCATTTGAGAAACATTCACTTTTTTATAGACGACGATAAGTTGAAGTTTTTCCCCATACGTCTGTAACTTAAAAAAAAAAATTTTTCGTTCAATAAAAATTCCACAAACTTCAAATGAACGTCTTTTGCAATTTAATTAACAATTGCACTGCAAAAAAAGGTGTTTAAGACGTGTCTTTGTATGCGACACAAATACACGTAATCATTGTCTCCAGTTCAGAAATGTCTTTTTTTAGCGTGTTTTTTTTAAGACAGCTGAAAGCGTCTTGAAAATGGCGTCAAAAAATGTCTTGTGGCAAGACATCATTTTTTGCAGTGTGCTTCTTGAAAGAGTTAAAGTTTCCAAATTCACAGGCGGTCTATTTTCATTCGTACTTTTGCATTTATTACAATTGGCAAAGTACGAATAAGAATTCACCCCCAGTAAATAATGACTCTAAATAATGAACTTTCATTTCTGAACTTCACAATTTACTCTCTAAATATCAATAAGTGGAATTCCACTTTTTACTTAGTCAAAATCCGGGCAATTATAAAAAAGTGGCTTCTTCACTTGAAAAAAAGTAGAATTCCAATAGAAAAAAAGTGAAATTCCAATGATAGCTCATTGGAATTGCACTTTTTTCAAGTAAGGAAGCCACTTTTTTATCATTGCCCGGATTTTGACTAAGTAAAACGTGGATTTCCACTTATTGAGATATAGAGAGTAGAGCTCTATAAATTTTTTCGAGTGGCTTTTCACTCTGATTCAAATCGAAATCCCCTAATTCGAACATCAATTGAGTTGTAACTTTAATAGAGTGAAAGATCACTCGAAAGTAGCGGAATCTCACTCGGGTAAGTGCGAGTTAGAGAAAAAAAGTATTACTCATGCCTTTAAGTAAAAATTTCACTCTTGGCTGAGTGAGATTTCACTGCACTAGAAACTCGAAATATTTACATGGATTGAAATCAAACAAAAAGTAAACAACTCGGAATGGTTACATTTTCCTCTACTCCCACCACGTCTTATAACAAGGCTCGCGCGTGTCCGAAAGTCGGACGTACTCGCGTTGCGAGTACTGGAGTGGTAATAAGAGAAATGAGGAGGATGTAACCAAAGCGAAACTTGTCAGTGTAAATAAAGCGAAATGTAACAAAAGCGAATTGTACCTAAAAGGAGTTCCTAGTGTAGTTCCAAGTGATTTCTCACTCCCTTCCAGCGTAAATTCGGTCAATGTTTCATTACCAGGATTTGGACTTGAACCGGAGTGAAAAGTCACTTGAAGAAACTTATAGAGCATTCAGTAAGTTTTGGAATTTTTGTGAATATGAGAATTTCATCATCTTAGAAAGTTCGATTTTGGAAATAATTATTTTTCATTAGTCGCACATGTTTCATTTACAAAAGATTAGAAGCCAATAAATGTGCATGTCGTGATAACTTACTTTCAATTTAAAATTCGTATATTATTGAAAATTTCGAAAAGCAAATCTTAACATCCCAGGATCTTCGTATATTTCTCATTCGTGGTTGCACATTAAATGTGTATGAATATACTCATTTTCAACCTACGGATTTCGAAACCTCTGTTTTACGATTCACGAAATTTTTAAAATTTCAGTATTTAATTAACTCTAGAGCGTTATCCGTTTGCATTGTGAAATAAATGAATAAGTACATTGGAATTATAATAATAGTATATTATGTTCCGGGTAGCAAAATGTTAATTTCGAAGAATACCAGGGTTATTGTCTGAGGCGATGCCGAGGACTATAATTGCATTTGTCAAAATTAACATTTCCTACACGGTGCATAAGATATTTTATGCTCCAAGGGCTTTTATACACGAATATAGATTTCGCGCTAGTCTATTATGAGCCTATAATAGCCCCGCGGTGCATAAATCAATGTAAAAAAACAACAAATGTTCAATAGTAAAAGCATAGTAACAAAAACTTACAGGTTGGTCCGTAGCGTTTTCCTGGGCGACTAAATGGCCAAATGTACGCGGAGTTCTTACAGAATCAGCTCCCAGAACTTCTGGAAGATGTTCCGCTGGAAATACGGCGAACGATGTGGTATCAACAGGACGGGGCTCCGCCACATTTCAGCGTTCTGGCCAGAGGAGTACTCGATACAAATTTTGCAAATAGGTGGATCGGCCGTCAAGGTCCGGTGGCGTGGCCTCCAAGGTCACCGGACCTTAATCCAATCGATTATTTTCTTTGGGGACATGTAAAATCGAAAGTTTACATGACCCCCATAGAAACGTTGGCTGATTTGGACCAGCGCCTTGATGTGGCGTTTGCAAACGTCGATGGGCCAATGATCGAGCGAGCCGTGAGAAGTTTGGCCGAAAGAGCCAGATTGTGTATAGAAGCGGAAGGCGGAATATTTGAACATTTATTGTAAAACAGTTTTTCTAGACCATTCGATCGGTATTTAACGTTAGTGTATATCGCTGAAATAATCCTGAAGAGGACCTCATTCGAGGTCGAAAGCTTAATTACAAGGGTTTTTCCACTTTTTTCGTGCCTTTTGTCTTTTACTCCGAGTCGCCGTTTTTATTGTAAATTTATTGTAAATCTATCGGGATATTTCAACATTCATTGCGATAATTACATTTTAAAGATGTCCAAAGTTTTCACTTGGAAGATTTCTAAAGCGACACTTTTAATTTATTGATATCCCAATGAATTTCCTAAATCACAGTTTTTAGAGTCGACGTTTTGGTCAATCTCGAAATCATTTCTGAGGTTTGTAATTAGGGTACCGCAATAAATTTTTGTGTGTAGAATAAATGATGTTTAAATTAGAAAAAATAATATTTCAATTATACAATTATTATTGCAATAATACGCACAAGCATAAATAAAAAATAAAAAATATGATAATGCTTAAATAAAAAACTATCTGGTATTTTCCTAAACTCCTTCTTTATCCTAAAAAACTTTTGAGGAGCCCTTTACTACAATAGAAAATTTACATACCCACTTCAAAGTGCCCCTTCGTTTTCTGTCGAGAAAGGACGAATAATTATAAACAAAGCAAGTTCACTTCTTTTAGAACATAATGTGAATTCTTATATGAAGTAAAATTGATTGACTGTCGCATAGTCTCTCATTTGAAAATCGAGTGATCAAAAGTTGAATATCACTGAATGAAAAAGTGATACATTTTAGAAAATTAATTGGAGCTCAAGGGGTATGAAATGCATGTAATTATCACTCTGAAATCCTTCATTCCAAAATATCGAAATGAAAACGTGGAAAATATAAGTCCAATGAGGGAAATGTAGTAAGTGTCACTAATATTCAAAAAATTGAGTTTAATGTAAAATTGTTGTAATCTCATTCAAAAATCATAATGATATGTCAATATGTTATTTTTCTGCAGGGAAAAATTTTCCGCCCCCTGTCCCTGTCATTTCCCTATAAGGAAGAAGTTTGGTGTTCCCTGTGATTTCCTTGCCAGAAAAAAATTGATGTTACCTGTCTCTGCCATTTCCTACAGGTAAAAAATTTTATTTATTCTGTAATTTCCTTGTCTTTGTCGTTCCTTGGCAGGGAAAAATAATTTTTTCAATGAATGAATCAAATTAGTTAAATCAGATAGATAACTTCAATCAGCCGATTTAATTGCCACGTCCTTTGGTATGTGCCGTAATTCAGAGTTAAGTGACGCGAAACTGGAGACAATTAACAACGAGCAGATAATTATTTTTTGTAAGTAAAAATATTTTCGAGCAACTGAAAAATTGTGGTACCTATGTCTAATTGATTTTACAAAATGATTCTTCACGTAACGTTTAAATGAAATTGATTTAGTACATGAGCAGAAATGAAAGAATACATAGATTAATTTAAAAAATAATTGAAATAACATAAAATTTTTCAAATGAGGAAAAATCAATCGTGTTGATCGCGTCGATAATTTATCGTAGAATTTTTTGTCAAGTTTTTCTCTATGTACATTTTTGTATTTGTCAGTTGAGTTATTTTTTAATTTTTCCCACATTAAGATTCTGCAATGCATTATTTCATGACATAAATCTGATTAACGAAAGTTTTTCAATTTTATGAAAATGTTCTTTGCGCAAAGAAATAATCGCATGTTCGCGGCTTATTTTCACTCGTTTTCCATCGTTTGGCACTAAATCGTGGCACATTAACGTTTAATGAACGTATATTGGATGTAAATCGTACGTTTTTTC
>JABFQI010000430.1:0-11495 GCA_022816925.1 Trichacis sp. ZL-2020 | reverse complement strand
TCAAGGACAAAAATCACATTATTAGCATAGTCGATACTAATTTTTGACGGCACTAAGTAGATTTTATTCCACAAGGCAGACTAATAGCTTGACGTATTGCAAAAAAAATATTTATTTATCCATAATTATTGTTTAATACACTTTTCAATCAAGAATCTCATCAAGTGAACGGCATTTATTGTTCAAGGGAATAAAACAGTGATTTAACCTTGATTAATTAAAGTTGTTAAAGATAGCTGCACGAAACTGGGACAAAAATCACATTATTAGCATAGCCGAAAAGAATTTTTGACAGTACTAAATATTTTTTGTTCTACAATGTATACTAATATATTGACGTATTGCAGAACAATTAATTATGAATCAATAATTGTTCTTTAATGCACTTGTTGATCAAGAATCTAATCAAGTCAACGTCATTTATTGTTCAAGAGCATATGACAGTGATTTAACATTAATTAATAAAAATGGCCACACAAATCCAGGGCAAAAATCACATTATAAGCACAATCGGTACTAATTTCTGACGGTACTAAATAAATTGTATTCCACAATGCAGACTATTAGCTTGACGTATTGCAAAAAGAATATTTTCTTTATCATTAATTGTTGTTCAATGCACGTGTTAAATAAAAATCTCAACATGTCAACGTAATTTATTGTTCAAGGGAATATAACAGTGATTTAGTATTAATTGATTAAAATTTTTTAAAAATGGCCACACAAATCCAGGACGAAAGTCACATTATAAGCATAGACGATACTAATTTTTGACGGTGCTAAATTAATTTTATTCCACAATGCAGACTAATAGCATGACGTATTGCAAAAAACATTATTTATTAATCAATAATTGTTGTTTAATGCACTTGTTGATCAAGAATCTGATCAAGACAACGTCATTTACTGTTTAAGCTAATGTAACAGTGATTCAACACTAATTGATGAAAATTATCAGAAATGGCTCCACAAATCCAGGACCAAAATCACATTATGAGCTTAGACGATACTAATTTTTGACGGTACTAAGTAAATTTTATTTACCAATGCAGACTAATAGCATGACGTATTGCAGAAAAAATATTTATTCATTAATAATTGTTGTTCAATGCACTTGTTGATCAAGAAACACAACATATCAGAGTCATTTATTATTCAAGGGAATAAAACAGTGATTCAACATCGATTAATTAAAATTGTTAAAAATGCCCACAAAGATACAGGACAAAAATCACATTATTAGCGTAGTCAATACTAATTTTTGACGGCACTAAATGAATTTTATTCCACAATGCAGACTGATAACTTGACGTATTGCAAAACAATTATATGTTAATCAAAAATTGTTGCTTAATGCACTTGTTGATCAAGAATCTTATCATGTCAACGTCATTTACTTGTCGAGTGGATATAACAGTGATTTGTGTTACATTTGCTCGAACAATGAATGACGTTGTCTTGATTAGAGATATTGATAATACTTCAAATTCGACTGTCATGCGTTTATTATCCGATAACGAATTCAAGCAACTGCAAGTTTGATTGATCTGTGATTTTGAAAGTGCAAATTATTGCGTATAAAAAAAAAACATTGAATAATAATATGATTTGATTATACTTTTTGAACAATAAATATTGCATAATGCTGGCTCATTATTTCAATGGCACAGTCGAAATTTCTTATAATTTTAAGTACTTTCCAATATCGTGAGATATGTAGAGCATCAATCTACACGTTCAAAGACGTTATAGAGAAACATCAGATCTTGTCCATGTTTTAAAAATTGCAAAAAGTCATGGACTATTGAATGGCAATTTCTGTAAAAATCAATAATATCGCACTCAAACTTTGTTTATTGTTGAAGAACTTTGGAAAAAGAAATTTTAATTTCCCAATAACTGAGAGAAATAAATTTGCGCGGTGTAAAATATTATAGGAAAAAGAAATTGAATTTGGCTAATACTTATGAAATGAATGAAATGTATTAAGTATTTAATAGCTAAAGCTGGCAAATGATTTTCGTACTGATGTCTACCTTTTTTATTAGTAAATAAATTCTAATGGGCGCGGAAACTGAAAGATCTGAATCAAAGCATTAAAAAAAATCATACAAAATACAAATTGTTTGTAATTTTCTAAATTTGGCTATGTTGCTATTATAAATCGTCCCTGAATTCTAAAATAATTTGTTTTTAAGCGAGAAAAAACTTGTAAGATTTTTTAACAAATTGTGAAGTGCGCGGAGATTGACAATTCTCATTTAAAGCCTTCAGAAAAATAATTTTAAAAAAACGAGACATTTTTAATACTTTGCATTTTACTGTAAGACGTTATTTACTTGATTGCTAATGCAATTGAATTATTATTAGGCCACGAGCAAACTTTGTAAATTTTTTAATGAATTCCATACAGCACGGAAACTGAAAGATTGGAATCGTAGTATTTGAAAAATTAATACAAAATAAAAAAGATTGGTAATTTTTGAAATTTATCTGTGCTGCTTTTATGATTCCATATTTAATTCCGAACTAGTTATTGTCAAAATGAGAGGAAACTTCGAGGGTTTATACAAAATCAATAAAAAATAAAAAGAATTTGTAATACTTCGAATTTCACTGTAATGCCGTTCATTATTGAATACTAATGCAAACTAAAAATTTTTAGAACACAAGCCATAGGGGAGAGTGGTCCTAAGTCGGCACAGTAAGAGTTTTTGTTGAAAACAAAGGGTAAACAGGGTTTAATGGAGCTTTAATGTCTTTGGTCAGGTATCACGATCCTTTGCCTACAATTCTATGTCGTTTGGGCAGTATAGAGTGATTTTTGCTGTCGCAATGCAACGTAAAGTGATGAAGTCGATTTTTGCCATATCTCAAATCGGTGGTCCTAAGCCGGCATCCCCATGGTCCTGAATCGGCATATAATTTTTTTTGCTCAAACGCAAGAAAAAAGGCAAGTCATGTAAGTTTTATAAGAAAATGGACAAATTCAATACTTTTACAATAAAAAAACACGTAGAATATTGTCAAACTTTATTCATAGGATGGATACATTTCTCCATTACAAAAATGAAAATTGTCAAAACATGAATCTCGAATATAAAGAAAAAAATGAAAATGATAATGAATGATCACTCGCTATCGTCATCGGAATCGTAATACGTGGGACGTATTAAACTCCGTGGCAGACGCGAAGGCGGCTGCAAACCACTTGTGGAGGGCTTTGGGGACTGGCGTTCTTGCCTTTGTTTTGATGGTTCTGGAATTGGGTTGTTTTTTGGTGGTCGTCCTCGCGTTTTTTTTCTTTGGGTGCTGCGTTGATGACGCTGTTCTTCTTCGTCGGCGATACGCTTTATTTCGGCATCAGCCGTTAAAATCGTCGTTTGGCCTGGCTTTCGGCCTCGTCGTTTTCCTGTCGCTTTGCGTGGTGGCGCTTTCGGAAATGGCGACAGACCTTCTAAGGTAGCATTCAGAAGTAACGTGGACGTGCACGGCGTAGACGAGCTGATAAGCTGATTTGAACAATTTATCGAGTCTTCTTGAATTACCGCATCGATTCCGTCGTCTGTGACGATGTCTTCGACGTCGCCCTCTGCCTCCTGAACAACATTTTCTTTTGGAGTACTGGGAATGTCTTCAGGATTTGGTCGATTTGTTGTTGAGCTTGGCAAATAATCAATGTCTTGGAAGATATCAGAATCCATCGGCCAAATTCCCGTTGCTCTGAATCCCGATTTGATATTTACATCCGTGGCACCAAGTTCAAGCGCTCGGGCAACCATGGAGGGAATGTCGAAAATCTGAACTCCGCGGCCAGGATTCATGCGCATGAACGACTCGAATTGTTTGTTTAATGCAGTTTTGAAGGGACCGAAGACACTGACGTCCAAAGGTTGGAGTCGGTGGGAACAGTGAGGGGGAAAAGAAACAACATGAATCCCATTAGCGCGACAGTATTCAAGAACTGCTAATCCGCGATGTGATTCATGGTTGTCAAGGAGTAGAAGAATGGGGTCAGCCGGGGTGCAACGTGAGAATTTTTGAAATATTTTTAAACATTCTAAAAACAGTTTGGAATTGCTCCAGCCAGATGGATTTGCACCACCACTGCAGCCAACGGGACCTCCGTTAAGAAAATGTTGATGGAAGCGGGCGCGAGGAAAGACAAAGAACGAAGGGGCGCGCAAACCAGCAGCCGATACCGCTTGGATTAAAGTGACAAGTTGCCCGCGTTCTGCAGACGTTATTTGTCCAATTTGTTTACGGCCCGAACGAGACACCACACGCACCGTTTTGTGAACTGTAGTCACACCAGTCTCATCGATGTTCCAAATGTTGAAGGGCGTAACTTTTATTTCCTTCATAACTTTGAAATAATTGCCAAAGAATGCTGCAACATTTGTTCGGTTAAACGCGCTTACACGGGCCAAACTGGTAGCTTCTGGTTTTCGGAGCGACAATGTAGAATGCCGTTTCAAGAATGAACGGAACCATTCCAAACCAGCTGACTGTTGACAATCCCAAGCGTTCGGATAAGCGATATCCAATTGTTTGGCGAACTCATAAGCTAATGAACGAACTTGCGTAGCTGTCAATCCAAAATAAATGTCAGATAAACACAAGAGATGCTTCTCTAAAGCATCTTCTTCTTCTTTTGTGAATACCTGCAATAAAATAAACAGCATAATGAGGCGTGTAAGATCAGAAAAAACCTAAATACACACGGTTTTATGGCCATGTGTTGCGACATGCAAATTGTCTAAATTTAATTCCATTGGTGTGATAGGCGTCGTGCTGTCCGTGTCTGCTGGTGGTATATTTGCATTTTTTTTCCAATGTAGCTGCAATGTCGAGCGTGGCACTTTGAATTCCAAAGCAGCGCGTTTGCAAGACATGCCGAAATTCATGGCCGCCAATGCACGTCGTAGCGCAAGAGGATCACGCTTTGGTGTCTTACGTTTAAAACTGCGTCCCATGACTACAATAAAATAGAATTAACGAGAAGTCACTAAGGAAACACAGAAAATACACACACCCACCAGAGACATGCAGCATACAGGTTTTTTTGCTACATATGAAAATTTTGACAGCATTTGGACAGATTTGACAGTTTTGACATTTTTCCAACTGATTTGACAATTTTGGCAGTTTTTACAGTTTTTTGACATACTTGACAGTGGATTGAGAAATTTTTATATCTGTTAGAAAACTGTCAAAATTATTTAATCTGTCAAGAAAATGTTAAAATTTTTTATCCTGTCAAAAAACCGTTGAATGTTCAAATCTGTTCGAAATCTTTCAAAATTGTCACCTCTGTCAAGAAACTGTCGGAAGCGTCATATCTGTAAAAAAAACTGCCAAAACCGATGAAACTGCTAGGGGCGTTTATCGCTCGTTGTGACCATTTTTGCATAACGAAATAACTAATAAAATTATATAATTATTCTAAACAAATTTTTTGTGTTGTGTGTCTGTGCCTGTGCCTGTGTCTGAGTGGCGTCAGTTTCACAGGGTAGATAAAAAAACAGATAAAAAACAAGTAACATGCAATTAAAACAGAACAAAATGAAATAATTCACAAATGACAACAAAAGCAACAAAAAAAAGGTGCCGACTCAGGACCACCTGTTTGGTGCCGACTTAGGACCACTGTGAATTTTTACGCATTTCATGCTGTTACGCACACGAAACAAATCCGAATGAAAAATCGACTTTATGAAATAAAAGTACACAGAACACAGAAACTAACGCACTCAATCGATTGAACTTTTTGAAATATTTACACACCTGTAGCTGCTTCACAAGAATCGAAGAAAATGAAATTCCGTTCGCATGAAAAATTTAAACCTCACTCACGCTGTCAAGAGAAAACTGAAATGACGATCGTCAGCGTAAATTACGTCCACGTCTACCAACCTGCCATATGATAAAATGGTTCCGCTAAAACACGCGCTACATCTAAGAAACGCGAGGGTGCCGGCTTAACCCACAGTGCCGACTTAGGACCATTCTCCCCTATCATTTATCATAATATTATAATTGCTTAAATTAAAATTTTATTGTTCGATTAATTTATGTATTTATGACTACGTGAGGCTTGTTAATCATGTATTTTGATCATTTTGCCTATTCAATAACTTTAACTCGTAGAAAACAAAGTCGATTTGTCAATGTATAAAATTAAAGAAATCTGATTATGCCTATGTGATAGGGAAACAATCTGGCAATATGAAGTAGATAAAACTGAAGCAAGTTTTTATTTTTCTCTTTCAAAATAAATTTTATCGCGTACAAAAAGATTATAAAAGTAATCTTGAAAATTTTTTTCATTGAACTTTAAATTAAACTCTTTCTCAATTTTATCCTATTTTTTGTGCATAAAAATTTTTCATTCTACAAAAGGCATATTTGTCGTTATATCAGAAAAGGGACCTTTTAGCATCTAAGACGCTAAGGTCTTTTTCTCATTTAATAACACATAAAACGACATCAAATTATTACTCTGAATGGAATTTAAATAACATTTGAAATACAGGTTAATTGTTTGAATGTTTACATGCACCAACACAAAGCTCCTCATATTTTGACAAATACTGTATAATTTGAAGAAAACAAAAACGGCCGCAGCTTCGCAGGAATGGAATACGCGATGTGCATGCGGGTGGAGTTTAATTGATTTGCGACACTGGCGCATGAAGCGGCACTAGTTGGAAGTTCGGGCTCCTTTGAGTTGCTTTGAGTTTTTGTCATTTACACGTAAACAAATGCGCAATCAAAAGTAAAGTTCAAATATGCCATCGTGTTGCGTTGTTGGATGCACAAATAGGCCTGAAAACTGTTCACCTGGAGTGAAATTTTACAAATTTTCAAATGTCCCTCACAAAAAAACACAACGGGATTTATGGATACAGGCAGTGAGACGAGAAAAGTAAGTACCCACAGGCTAGTGTCGTACTACTTTATATTTATCTACATAAATCTCTGATTATCCCAGTGCAGATAAAACTTTTTGGAAACCAACAAAAACATCTAGAATATGTAGTTGTCATTTTGTGGGAGGAGAAAAATCAATGCACCCTAACAGCCCGAGCTTCATTCCGACAATTTTCCCGTCTGTGTACAAAGTGTCAAAAAAATCGGAACAAGCTGTTCAAGCATAGCAAAAAAGGTAAAAAAGTAATTGAGTAGCTTTTTTTTAAATTCGTATATGTGACTGTCAGTAATTTTTTGATAATGCTGTAATTTACGGCACTTACTATTAGTCATTTTTCCATGTCAGGTTTGTGAAAAATCTTGCGCGATCAAAGTACCTGCTATAAAAAATAAGTTCTTGTGATAAATGAACATAAAATAAACGATTAAAGATGTATGAATATTTGCAAAATTTTGTCTGTCTATACAAATACTTGAATACAAATGATTTTATATTCGTCAAAAGTATCGACAAAACAGTTGTACAAATGAAAAATAAATGTAAAGTTGATAGAAAAAAAGGTTTAGTTGGAAACAAAGTCATGGAAAACATAAATAGTACTTGAATATTCTGAATACACTGAAACAAATATCGGTAATTGATTAATTTGGAATAAAAAAGAATTTAAACGATCTGGACGAGCCAAAATTCATGAAAAACTCGAAAATTTCATAACAAAATTAAAATCAAAACATTCCTAAATTGTGAAGATTTTTTGATTTTTTTTATATTTATTTTTAAATTATAGTATTTTTATTAGAACTTGAAATGGAGAGTATTATGGCACACACCCCGGCTGGGCTTTCCTGCTCGTCAAAATTTGAGAAATAAAATAAATGAATTTAAAAAATTAAATAAATAAGTTCAAGAAATAAAATAACTAAAATCTATTTTTTGGGTAATTACAGGTTCGCTCGAACACTGTCGAAAAAAATAACGATCGTCGCGAGTCCTGCAGTTAAAAGGCAGAAAACAATTTCTATCGCAGAGGACGAGCTCAACCCTGACTTAAGGTTTCCTGAAAATTCAGAGAAAGACGGTCAAGATTTGTTTCCAAAAAAATCGGATCAAGAAATACAATGTGATTTTTTAGAGCAGGATAATTGTAATTTTCAAAGTTTTGATGTTTTCGAGTACGAGATGGAAAAAATTGTGAGGCAGAAACTCAAACTTGTATTCCTTTAATGTCCCTGGACTCTACGCTCAAAAACAAAAATTTACAAAAGACGCAAGTTGTGGCCCGGACCAAAAAATATGTCAATGCAAAAGTCGGTCCCAATCCAATAGATGGAAACAAAACATCTTTGCTTAAGTGACATACAGGATTCCATGGTTGTGATTCAGTTGAAAGTGATCAAAACATGATTGACCTAACTGGAGTAAACAGAAACACATTCACTTTTTTGATTTATTTTTTCAGTAATTCAAATTGTGGAAAAATTTCAAAAGAAAATCGATTACTGATATTTTTGATGAAAATGAAATTAGGAATTACTTTTTCAGCGTTGGGTATCTTTTTTCGAGTTCATCGTACAACTGTTTCGCGGATTTTTTTCAATTTTAGAAG
This sequence comes from Trichacis sp. ZL-2020, assembly GCA_022816925.1. Taxonomy (NCBI): domain Eukaryota; kingdom Metazoa; phylum Arthropoda; class Insecta; order Hymenoptera; family Platygastridae; genus Trichacis; species Trichacis sp. ZL-2020. The sequence goes on along the minus strand of JABFQI010000430.1, from coordinate 2,955 downwards.
AAATGGCACAAACGTGCAAAGATTTCATTCAGTGGCCCCCAAAATCAACAATTCAAGCTTTAATGCCCCAAGCTTTCAGAGAATATGATGAAAATATAAGAGTTATTATTGATTGTACTGAAATTCCTGTAGAACAACCAGCAGACATTTCTAACCGAGTATTCTTGTATTCACAATATAAAAAAGGTTTTAGGGTCAAAGTTCTCATTGGTTGTGCGCCACACGGATTGATAAGTTTTGTTTCTGAATCTTTTGGTGGACGAGCCACTGATTCTCAAATTACGACTCAGAGTACTTTTTTGGATTTATTAGAACCGGGAGATGTTTTTTTAGCAGATAAAGGGTTCCCACAAATTAAAACATTGATGGATGAGTCCAAAAAGGGAATATTGATTGTTATGCCCCCTTTTTTACGAGACGGAATTTTTTCAGCAGATCAAGTTCAAGAAACTCAAAAAATTGCAAGTGTTCGAATACATGTCGAGAGAATAATTGAAAGAGTTAAAAATTTCAATATTTTGAATAAATTTCCTGCTTCGTTGCTGCCCTTTGTCAATGATATAATATTCATGTGTTGCGCATTAGTAAATCTGCAACCAAATATCATAAAAAGTGATGATTTACTAGAAGAAAACGAAAATGTATCAACTTAATAAATGATATTATTTAATGAAACTGTTATTTATTCCAACATTCTGCTTTTAACAAACATTTCAGGAACCAACCGTTGCAGCAGACATTTCAAACAATTGCCAGAAAGTGTCTGGACAATAACTTACTACAACTATTATATTACATATTGCAAATTTTACTTTACACAGCCGTTGAAAATATGCCTAATTTAAAAAACTTAAAAATATCTTACAATTTTTTCCATGGTTAACAACTTTGGACAGTTTTATGGATTTATATTATAAAAAAACATCGCCTGAGCAAAATTCAAATATAAAACTACGAATAAAATATTACGAACATGTATAATGAACGAGGAACTCTGTTGCAATCAGCACCACAATTGCACAATTTTTTTTACACATTAAGGATTTTTTTTTCATACATTGCAGGCAAAAAAAATTGAAAATAAAAATGTTTCAACTTGGGGACAAGTTCTTCCAAGAATAGTTCGTCGCGGTATACTTGAACTGTTAAGTTTCCTGCCGGGGAATAAATAAATAAATCGCACAAAGACAAACCTGACACGTACATTTGCAATTGAATTTGTGTATAATATTGATGACTTTTTTTTAAATGAATTTCATTATTCACTAATTCTAAATATTTAAGGAAACAGGTTTTTTCGTTTTCGTCGTAGATGGATTTCGCTTGACAAATAATCGGGCACTTTATTTCAACCATTTTAGTTGCTAAAAAATCACAAACTACAATGCCATCAGGCGAAGTACACAGCCATGGCTCATGTGGCGAAACGAGTACACCAACTTTGTACAATTTGCAGCAATTATTTTCGTTCTCACTTTTGTACAAATCAAATGCAATTTTTTCATTGCTAGTACCATATGCTACATTTTCATGCTTGAGAACCTTTGGAACAAGAAAATCTTTAGCAAGATCGGCAGCGTTTTTCTTTGTTAATGTTTTTATTCTGTGTGCCTTTTGACTTGCAGTAATGCGCATTTTTCTCGCTGCAAACCAAGCTTCAGATTCACTTTGATCCTTCGTTTCAAGACATAATTGTATGATGTCGTCTGGCTCAATATAAATGAATTTGTTGTAAAACGCTTCATGTTCGGTAGCAACAAAAAAATTGACGACTTTCCTCCCGTACACGTCATTTTCAGAGCGCATGTTGACTAGCTATATAATACACGCTTCAATATTTGACAACTCCTTTTGCAGTCTAACAACATTTGAAGCAATATTATTCATCGCAACATTATTCCCTACACTATTTAACTTTTCATTCATTATAAGTGTTTCTCGAAGAAGCCCTACAAGACCGTGGATGTCAGCAATCCTAACAGATTTGCAAACTGCTGGCTTAGGATTTTTTTTGTGCGGAAATAGAGTTGCAAGAGGAGCTGGTTTAGCATATAATAATTTACCAAGCTGGGTGGCAGAAGGAATACCCCATTCTTGTTCGGCACTAGTTTTTGTCTCGCTGCGGTTTGCATTAACGTAATGAATAAGGGCGCAAATATGTTTGCACTGTCCGAGTTTTTTCGACACGCAAGTGCAAGCTACTCTTGATACGCGGCGATTCTCATCTATCTGCGGAAAAAAAATTGAAAAAACTGTAAAATTCTTCACTTTGATCAAGGAAAAATGACGAATGAATGAATGAAACTACCGTTAATACAATTCCATACTATTCCTACATACTGTATTACAAAAATAAATTTTTTTGTATTATTTTCTCTAAAATATTGTCGAACAATTTTTCTCGAATTTTCTACTTTCTTTACACTTCAATTGCAAGATTGGTAAATCTTCTAATGTTTGTTTCACTAAATTCTCAAATTGTTGAATGTTTCAATTTTTAAACTTTTGAATTTTTGAATTAAAAGTTTTTAATCGAAAATTTGCCATTGAAAATTAATGAATATTTGAATATAAAAATTTTTCAGTTTTTCAAGTTCGCAATGGTGAAATATTAAAATAAGTAGATCACATAAGGACACATAATATTCCAGGAATATCCGAAGAAAATTTTTTCAGTGTGAAAAAAATGTCCAAGAAATATTTAAAAATATTTTTGTTTGATCTAAGGATATCCTGAGAATATTCCTATGTCCAAATTAAACGTTATCCCCAGAATATTTTTTGAAAATATTCTTGGTATATCTTTAAACATCCCTGGAATATTTTAGAATATTTTCCTTGAAGATGCCAGAAATAATGTTGAAGAATCTTTTCAGAACATTACTTTTTTTTGTGAATCATTCTAGATTGTATAGCACTTTCGTTCTATAAAAAGAAAACCACTTTGTAAATTGA
>JABFQI010000429.1:0-11497 GCA_022816925.1 Trichacis sp. ZL-2020 | reverse complement strand
AATTATAAAATTTCACAAGTTTTAGAAAAATCCTAGGAAATTATGAAAAATTTTATGAAATTTTGCAATATTTTAAAAAGTTTCCAGAATTTCTAAAATATTTTAAAACAGTACAAATTGTTCAAGAAAATGTTGGAGTTAATATAGTTGACGATTAGAAAAAGTTTCAAAGTGCTATCGAAAGTTTTATACAAAGTCCTAAAAGGTTCCAGAAAGTTTTAAAAAGTTCCAAGTTCTTAAATATTTCGAAAAGTTTAAAAATATTTAGGAAAGGTCCAGAAAGTTCAAGAAAATTCTGAAGAATTTAGAAATTTTTCAGTTGTTCTTTAATATTTAAGAAAAATTCGAAATACTGAAATTGCTTTTAATAAGTTTTGGAATGTTTTAAAAAGTTTCGGTGGGGGAAAACCGAAAAACACGTGGTAGCGGTAATAAAGCGAACTAGTTGCGTCGCGCGGGGTGTATTTTCGGAGCGAGCCACACCTGCACGCGGAGTTCCGTCAAGGGGACATACTCCCTCTATCGCTCCCGCCCACTCGGGGGATCGTTCGCTCGCACCGTGATAACGCGGAAGGCTTCGCGATGGCAGCCTCCACCTACTTGCTCCACCTAACTCGTGGAGCACGTGCTGCGGATGTTTTAGCCTTCTCTATACCCTCGATTACGAAACGCATGCACCCGTAGCCTCCTTACCTCCCACCCAAAACGTCAATGAAACATAAAAATTACAAACCTCGTAATCCGATTTCACCATTGTCATCTTCGAAAATCCAGATAAGACTAAACCCGGAATTACAGCCCCGCACTCATCGCCTAAAAAATCGGTCGACGCCGTTTACAAGGAGGGGGGCGTGTTTACATAGTCCATATTTTCTCGAAAAATCCAATCGGGTCGCGATCGCGAAAGTCACGGTTTCGAAATTCCCGCCAAAGTCGTTTTCTCCGTCCTCCCGTGAATCATGGACGACGGCGTTCCCGATTGCCTCGCGTCGCGGATTTGTCGGGTTCGCGGAAATCGGGCGCGACCTGGGCGAAACCCACCCCGAGCGCGGGACACGCGGAGAGCGTTCGCGAAAGCCCGCCGGGGCCTAGGGACAGGCGTTGCGCGGGACAAAAACGTTTCGGGCGTTTTATAAACGCAAAAACGTGCCCAACTTCGGCTATCGAGAAACTGACGGGCCGCCGCTTTTGCCTGCCCTCTGGTAGTGGGAGAAGAAGCGAGACAGATGTTAGGAACGCGGGTCGTGGAAGAGAGACGGGAATAGGCAGCGGCGCACCGATGCGCCCTCTGATTGGTGGGACGCGAGGCCTCGCTTTGTCGGTTGGGCGCAGGGGCGTGCAGGGACGCCTACCCCGCGCGGGCGAGGATTGCTCTTCCGCCGATTTAATCCCCTACCCAGGTGGTTCGCGTTCGTTGATTCGCGAGGTCGAAAATGCCGCTGCCCGGGATCCCAATCAAAGAAGGTCCTTCGACGCCCGAGAATTGAAGACGCGCCTCGGCTTGGCCCCCAAGACCATCGTTCCTTCCTTGTTTTTGCCAAAATTTATAATCCCTGACCGGCCTACTTCCAAAATTGCACGCATATCACTTTGCGTTTTTTGTATCATTGTAAGATTGGACGTCATTAAAAACTGTATTTTTATGGATATGAAATTTTAATTATACAAATGAATTTAATGTGTTCTATTATTTTCTTTGTGTTTATATAAAACCCATTCCAGTGCATGTCATGTAAAATATTCGTTGGGGGAAAAAACGGTTTTTTAATAATATCGTGACTATTGAGCGTGCGCTTAGAGGAGGAGTCAAACGCGTCGAATGTACTAGAATGATTTTCGCACCCGAGTGGTACAACCCACGACACGTGTTGCGTATACACTTTCCCTTTTTTGCGAAATAAAAGAATTAAGTTTTCGCCGAAACGAGTCCTCGCTGTTTTGGGTATATCGGGAGCCACAATTTGTGACCTTGGGGGAGAAAGTTGAACCCGCATTGTTCTCTGAGAGAGCCCCGGGTCCAGACGCCCATGCAAGGGGCGACACCAAAGGGCTTTTTATCTGGAGGCCAACCACCTGGCCTCGACGCCTCCCACATTACCCTCGTTTTACACATCAATATTTTGTTTTTCCTTCGGTCTTTATTGATCCGTTAAAAATTTAGCCAATTTTCACGGTATTGAATTAATGATGAATGGACTTTATAAAATGTGTTATATTATATATTATTTTATGTAATATGCATTGTTATATCAACCGATCGCTTTAATTTAAAGCAATAATTTAACGATTTTTTATGTGATTGTAATTGGCATTATCATTTACTTTTTTAGTAAATGCAGAATATCATTTTGATCGCGAACTTTTGTAGATTGGTCATTGTTACGAATTTCAAATTTTGCGCGTAAACACTCCATTCGATTTCGATTTTCGATATGTAAATAAATATGGTGGCGACGTTTGCCACGATGAGAGACTTGTCAAATTGTTTTTAAAACGTCAGTGGCAATTCGTATTTTTTTGTATAAGTTTAAAAACAATAACTTTGTGACTGAAACTGTACGTAATAAAAGGTGTTAATACCTGAAAAATGGAGAGTCTTTATCACCAAACGAATAAATTAGTCCAAGAAACACAACACCTTTTTGCAATTTTGGAGAAAAATCCGCCTAACCTGAACGTACCACAATTGGAACACGATATAGAAAGTAAAATAAATACAATAAACAGGTAATTTCACTATTTTTCGTATTTTAGGTTTTGTAATTTTTGTTGAATTATTCACTGCATTCTCGAACTGTGCTAAAAATTAATTTAAAAATTCTTTATACAGTGACATATGTCAGTATGAATTACAAAAAAAGCTGTTTAGCAATTTTTTGAAGTCAATAAATTAAAGTAAAAATGATGCAATTCGCAATGGAATTTGATGTTAGAAAATTTGACAATTAAACTGTCAAATATTAATTTTTTAAATTAAAGGGATTTAATGTCAGGTGTTATTTTGACAATTACATAAAATTCATTAATTTGTTAAGTTTTTGAAAAATTTTTGATTTGTTATTTACAATTATGAAAAGTTTCATTTTTGTAATGATATAGGGGAGAGGAGCCTAAGATGGGCCATACTTTGAAAAAAAAAAACATCTAACGCCGAAACGGCTCGTTAGATTTTCAACATTAATATATCAAACTAGATGTATTTACATAAGCTAGCCTTCGGTCAAATACATTATATCGAGTTTTTGACATTGGTACAAATTCAGTCCAATTTTTAAATGTATAAAAATTGGAGCCCAATATAGGCCGCCTTCTAAAATCTATCAAAGAACGTGAAAAGCGAATAAAAAAAACACATATTGAATTTCTATTAAAAGTTTAATTGATTTATTAAATTTTTTACGAACATAAACCTACACGTACAACATTAATACAGATAAGATCAATTAAAGTGCTGACAAATAAAAAAAAGTATGAAAATTAGCAATGAAAAAAATTATAAAGTTTTGGGAAAATGTTAATTGGAATACGCGATAAATAAGCGATGGCAACCGATTTCCTTTCAGGTAATTCTAATTTGAGAATAGTAAATACATAACGCGATAGCAAAAACATCGGCGGTACTTTGCTGGCAAAAATTGGTTTTGGGGAAGTTAAATATGGGAACAGTAAGCATATAATACGTAGAAAATACATGGGAAATACAGTATGGTGAACAATTCTTATCGTGAGAATTTTCCATTGGGGAATATAACAGAACTCTGTAGGAAAATATAGAGCAAATATTTATGGAACACGTTGGCTTATGTTGGGCTCCAAAAGTGGCCCATATTGACCTCAATTTGCAATCTTGCAACCAAAACGAAAAAAATTTTTGCGTACAATATTATCTGTCTCAATATAAAAATCCATTGTACGATGGATATCTATTATTTTAAATATATTTCTCATAGGAAAAATATATACTTAAATTACTTCACTAAGTGAAGACAAACACACAAGAAAATTTTCCCGATGCCCATTTTCATGACATGTGTGTCACAATTGTATCAGTAATTATTTGCGAGTCACTCAAAAACTGCGTCTTGCCAAACTACTTCCATGATTTAAATCAGTTCATGCTGACATTAATACAAAAAAAATTTTTCGGGCTTGCTCATATTGGGCTCCTCTCCCCTATGTATTTTCATATTCACAGGAGAAAAATTTCATTTTATTTTTCAAAAAATGTAAGTTTGTGAATTTTTTCAAACATTACTCAAATAAATAACAGTATAAATTAAATCTAATCATTTTTATCAACAGCAACTGCGAGCGATTGGACATCCTGTGTATGAAAGGACCAATATCAATGAGACAAAATGCAAAGATGCGAGTGGACCAATTAAAATACGACAGTCGTCATCTAGGAGCAGCCTTAAATATGTGGAGGATGCAGGTGCAACGTAGAGAAAAAGAAAAGGTGGAACGAGAGGCGCTTCTTTCCACAAGGTTCACGACCAATGAATACGTCGACATTCCAATTGATCACAATTCGCAGTACAACAACAGCATGCATAACGCAGTTTCTGGGGTTGACAACCTTATCCAACACGGCAGTGGCATTTTAGATAATTTACGGTCCCAGAGAATGACGCTCAAAGGAGCACACAGACGACTCATGGACATTGGAAATACCCTAGGTTTATCCAATACGACCATGCGAAGAATCGAGCAACGAGCGTATCAGGATGGATATATTTTAGTCGGTGGAATAATTGCGTGTTGTTTTATTTTCGCTCTTGTGATTGTATATTTGCTATAAATTTTAACATTGCATTTCTTGAGTAGAAGGAATATTTGTATTATTGTTATAAATTGTAATATATCCTACATATTTTTCACGAAAGTATATTTAATTTTTGAATTTATTTCTATTGTAAAATTCGTAGGATTGGATTGTACATTGTGACATTTACAACATTGAAAATAAAATTTTTTTATAAAATTGAGAAATTTTGTTGGAGCATTGTTTTATTTAAAAAGTTTGGTATTTAGTGATGATGTAATTGCATGTTTGCATCGTTGTTAAGGATGAAATGGATTTAAAAAAAATTTTTTTTGTTCAATTCCCATGTATTAAAGCATTGTATTCCATATTATATCTGTGTTTTCCCGGAACAGTGTTGGGGGCTTTCGGCCCAGAAGTGAGAGGCAAATATCTTCTCTCTACAGAGAGAAGATATTTGCCTCTCACTCCTGGGCCAAAAGCCCCCAACACTGACCGCAAGAGTAGGGATATTGTTGCGAGCTGTTGTAAGCTGTTGCCATCTGGACGATAGGATATAATTCCATATTCGATATGAATAAAACTGAAAATAAAAAACGGTAGCCATATGTTTCTTTTAAAAGTAACATATTTAACGTGAAACTTCTTGTTCAATGGAATTGTTTGAAATTACTCATTGACCTTTTCAGATCAGAGTATCACTCATCAATTTGATTATAATAAAAATTGATGAAAATTCCATAAAATTAGAAAATATGTCATTAAAGACTTGACACGAATTTGGTTCGAAAGATCTTCCTCATTGATGCACTTTTCACAAGGAAAATATTTTTAAGAATCTTTTAATAAGGTCGTTTCATAAAGAAAAGACATGAGATTTAGAATTACAAGGGATGATTGCGATAACGGAAGTTTCTTATTACAATTCCCAATTGGTTTTCCAATTCGAAAACCCAACTGGATTTTTTCGACAGGGTATCCACTTAAATCTCCACTATTTTTACTTAAATCTCCGGTATCTACTTAAATCTCCACTATATCCACTTTAATATCCACAATATCCACTTCGGGTGAGAAAAGACAGTTTCGAAATAAACATTTACCTTCACTCTTAAAAGTATTTAGAAACTACTCGTAAATCAGTCCAGTTGTAAAGTAGTGAATCAAACTTGAGTAAATGTAAAGCTGTCCTCAAATAGTTATGCTTTTTCTGAGTTATTATGTTATTACTGTAAAAATTAAACGACACAAATTAAAGACTTTTTTCATAAAACACCATTTTTGAAAAAAAAATATAAATTTTCTGAAAAAAATATGAGTTGTGTGAAAAATTTTTTTCATTAAAAATGCTTTTGTTACATCTTAAAGTAAAATTCAGTTGAGTTCATTGTTCTCTGAATCCGAAACATTTTTTTCAACAAAATTTTTTGACCAAGTTTTTATAAAACCGTTAAATAAAAATCTCGAATTTCAATAAGCTAATATAAAATTCACCTAAGCAGTTTTTTATGATTATTTTATAAGGTTTTCATAAAAACTAGACTCACTAAGGACTAAGAGCAAAAAAACTTTTTACTTTGAAAAGAAAATGTATAAAAATTTGAATTACATTACAGAATATAATCTAGCTTCGAGTTGTCAAATCGTGTTTTATTACAATTTAGATCTCCTATTTTTGTCGAAACTTTATATTCGCTGTGACGATTTTAAATTGCATATATTATTTTCGTGTATATTAAATTGGCTTTTCCGATTCGACGCGCATTGTGAACAAATAAAAAAATCACGAAAAAGTACACTTTGACTTATCCAATGTGCAGGTCATAATAAATCACGGGAATTCCAAGAATCCGAATCAAAACTGCAAAATCTCTAAAATTTCAAGCAATTTCCAGTAATTGAAAAATCATGATGTTTCATATTCATATTCAGTCGTAGAAATCACAGTGAAAAAAGGTTTTATACCATAAAAAAAATAAGTATCGTATTTCTTTTGCTTTTAAAAACATTTTGTTTTAAACAATTTTTGTTCCGAGGCCGTTTGCGGCCAATCGTGGGATTCTCAATTGACATCAGTATGAATAACTATTAGTACATATTTCCACGAGTGTCGACGAAAGACTAATCTAGTGTGCTATTATCTTAATATGTATAAAAAATACCGTAACAATAAACAGAATCGTGGCTTGGGTAGCAATCGGTTTACTGCAGCGATCTTGACCTTAGGAAAGTTCATAACAAGTTTTGTAAAACTAGGATGAAATGAACAAGCCTCCAGGAATATTTGACGAGTTGAAAAGTGCTCAGGCTCTTGCTTAAGGTAATACCTCTATAGATTTGTTTCAAAATCGGTCAAAACGTTCGTTAAGTGAATAAGATTCTGAGATAATTATTTCTGATTTTTTTACAATATTGTTTTTGAAAAATATCCCTGACAGCACAACATGTTCCTGGAACATCCCAAAGACCCAAATTTGACGTTCATGGAACGTTCCAAGGACGTTCCTGGAGTGTCTTAATGTCCGCTTTTGGAATTAAAAATGGAAAAAGGAGATTATTATCATTAAACAAGATAGTATTCAATAACTAATAACAATGAAAAATCCAGTTTTTTAATCACTCATGTTTCAATATGATTATCTTGAATTCAAGAGATGATTTTACATTAAAATTCTACAGGATTTTCGTACTACTTAACAATAGAGTAAAAGGTACAAAGTCGGGCCACACATTTTATTTTTTGCAATATCTCTGGAAGCAAAAAATTAGATAATTACATAAAACCTATTGGAAGATAGTAATATCTATATAGAATGTTTGGGTTGAGGATTAATTGAGAATTCAGAAAATGATCGCTTTGAAAATTAATTTTTTTGAGTTGCGGAAAAGTGGTATAAAGTCTAACCACTATATGAAAATGCAAGAAAATGTTTAAAAAAATCAATTCTCGTTGTACCATTTTTTATAGATGTATATTCACTTCGTTTTCTGGATTTTTATTGAAATTTGTTTTTGTAATTTTTTTTTTTCGAAATTAATTACATCACATATAATTTCCGTGGTCCGACTTAGTACAACTCCGATTTTGACTCTCAGTAGAAAAATATAAATTTCTCACATGCTTCATCATTCAGAAAAAATTTTTACGGGGAACCAAAGAGGTGCGCGGGTTTAAGGTACTTACTTTTTGATGGGGTGAATTTTCCGTGACTTCTTTCGTAAAAATTCTCGATGTCGAAGTTGACTGAGAAATAATCTCGGTGTCTTCAAACGCGACATACAAACAGAAAATTGTCGATTTCTCAAAAAAAAAATTTAAGTAGTTTATTGTTACCAGCTATTTATTTATCGATCAGGAATAGCTTTGTAGAAAATGTGATAAAATATAAATTAGGTGTGCAGTTTTATCCCAGTGACAAATTGTCTGACTTTGTACCTTTTTTTTTAATTAAAAATTCCATTTCCAAAAATTTTCGAAATGATGAAGATAATATTATTTTTGGAATGAAATTTAGTTTGCCAAATTGCGATAAATAGTTGAACTTTTCTTTAAATTCGTCATTATTTAACTACGTGGATTTTATAGATTGTTAACGATTAAAAATTCAATTTTTTACTTTTCATCTAAAATAACTACGTAAATATTACATTAGAAAAATTATTCTTCCCATTTAAGAAATAAGTTGCATAAATATTTCGGGCCAGATCTGGGAAATTTCAGGGAAGGGAGTACACGGAAAAAAAATTTTATGAACTACCACCATAATTATAGTTGCAGCAACAATAATTCTAGATACAGAACACTGCCATAAAATTTTTGGGTTATAATAACGTAATAACGTCATAATAACGAAATTTTGGGTCATGATAACAAAATTGTATCGCGATAGCAACGAAGTGTATGGTCGTCATCACCATAACGCAAATAACAATACGTATATTGTTGCGATGACAACAGTTTTTTCCGTGTAATCCCGAGGTTCAAGGACACTGTTTTTAGGAACGGGAGGGCAATTTTCGTCTATGAGGACTGAATGGCTGCAAGAATCAGGCTGGTTTGGATGCAGAACGCTGGACTTGAGACGAAGACCTGAATCGTCCATGGGACCAAGAATTAAAAAAATGTCTACGTAATAGTCAAAGAACGAAAAAATTTAAGATGGAAAATCATTTAATCGAATATTTTTTGGACACATGTTTATTTTGCATCAAAACTGTAGTACATATCGAAAATTAAATAGTAGGAAAATTTTGCAACGCTTTTTCTCAAATTCCAGTTATCATAATGTTTATTCGATGATGATTTTCGTAACATTTTTTTAACAATAACAAAAAAATTCGATCCTTCATTTATAACTCGTATTTAACTTGTTTTATATTTTATGTGATGAGATTACGAAAATTCATCGAATAAACACCACAAAAACTATTCAAATTCGCAACATTCAGATCTTTGTAAAAACAACCAGGTCTGGACATAATATGGAAAAATTTCTTCAAAAATCACTTAATTATAGAAAACAATACCTGGATGTATTTCGCGAACAATTTTAACTGAACGATAAAAAATTAAATATGACGTAATTAACAAAAGTGTGGTTGTATTCATGTCATACACATTGAGTAATATAGAGATACGTTATTGTTGTAACTAAATAACTCCTGTACAACAGGACCATACGAGATCCACATATTTTCATGTTAAGCACAAATAATATTTTTATCCATAGTTCCGTCTATTCTTAAAACATATAATACTTGTTCGAACAACGCTTTTTTTGTAAATCTCAAACTAAAATTATGTAGACTATGTTAAATACATTACATAAATTACCCTGTGTGTGCATCTGAGGAAACATTTGACAAGTAATACACGCAGACAACAAGAAATCCCTCTCGTTTGTGCGACAAAATATACATATCCAACGTTGTCGTTTGTTTTTCGATGTACGAGTGACAATAAAACAGAAACAGATTCAATGATAACAAAGATACACAACAAAAGCTCCGTCAACAAAAACCTGATACTTATTATAGGACATATTTTGTTGAGGAAGCAATTTCCGTTACACCTAAAATGAAAAACAGTAATTTTGGTAGTGCCTGCAGTAATACTCGATCATCTTATCTAATTTATCATTTTCATCGAAGAAAATCTATCAAGGAGATTCAGGACTAACGCAAAAAAAATTCTTACAAATGGTTCAAAACGTGAATTAAGATAGTACTTCTATTTTTCTACTTCTTCATGACGATTGCTAAGAAGAAAATTTCTAGGCACATGTGAGAGATCAAATTTGATGAAAAATTCTTCTGAAGTTTAATAACAAGTCCCGAACTTCCTTAAAAGCAGACAACTTTGAAAACCGAATTAACAATCATCACAATTTCGTTACATTTAATAGTAATGCACAATGTTACAATCCTCCGAAGCTAGTGCGCTTCGTACGAATAACGAATTAATAAACCTTACTTCCAAAACTGTGACATTAATCATTGAGCTGGCTCGGAATGAGCCTAAACAATATTTAACGAGGTTAAAAATACAGTGCCTTGGTGAAAGTCTTCGTCATTTCTTTAGGCTAAAAATTTTACCGCAAAACTGTTCTTAACTTTTTGTTTCACTAACGTACTGCATTGGCGAAGCAACCTCTTCTTATACCTGCAACAGAACGCAAAATTAATTGGTAATATAATGATAATCCGTGTCCTTCCATTATTTTTTAACAATATTTAAATACTCTTAATAATATTTCCCGGAAAAATGATATAAATCCAAAGTGCATGTTTTTGAGATATTATGAAGGTTTTGTGGACGAAAAAATGAAAAGAACGTCGTCTTAATAAATTTATCGTTATCGATATTTTGATATGGTAGTTGAAAGTCAGGAGTGTCAATTTTTCTTAAAAAAATATAAATCTCTATTTTCCCGGAAGAACAACTTAAGTCCACTTTGACGTAAGGTTCATTTCTTATCACACTTGTTTGCAATATTGAGCCTTACGTCAAAGTCGACTTAAGTTGTTTTTCCGGGAAACTACAGAAATGAATAAATGAATTTATACCTTACAAAAATTTTATATCCAACAATACAACTTCCTTCATATTTCAGTGCAGATTATTATTGAAGATGATTCGAGAATATTGAAGATGACTTCGATGAATAATTGAAGATATTTACATGGAGTTGATTATTAGTTCGGAATCTATATAATATAGACTCATTATTTCTAAATGTTGCTTTTTTCGCCGAAACTATGTATATTGTATTGATTTCCCAAATTTTATTATACATATATAAAAAAGATCGAACTGAGGTGCCATGAGCAAACATTATCTTATTTTTCTAAAAAATAGTATATTACTGTGCGTTTTGGCATGTCTATTTTAACGAAATGTGCAGTACGATATTTTATATGTAAATAACGAGTAAAACGTGATTTTGTAATTCCAGACTACCGGAAAATCATCGTTTTCTCGTAGTTTACAGATAAAAGAACTTATGTCGTATTTCCAGTAAGTCACAAATTTGAAACCTTTATTTTATTCTTTTTTTTTTAATTCACAAAACGAGCTCATACATATTTTACGAACAAAATTTTTATATAGAATTTTTCATGACTAAACAAAAATTTTATAAAAAATTTTCAAGTCTTATACAATAATGAAATTTAATAAAAAATATTGGAATTTTCTGAAAAATTTTTAATATTTCAAAAAAAAAAGGTTAA
>JABFQI010000428.1:0-11502 GCA_022816925.1 Trichacis sp. ZL-2020 | reverse complement strand
AACCGTTTTTTTGTTTGTCCAACAAACAGATTGTTATAAACAAATTATTAAAAAATTTTAAGAATTGAGAATTTTTTTCCATAGTTGAACACTCGCATTTGTTTGCCAAAGCCTCAAAATCGTTTGTTCAACCGTTTTTTTCGTTTGTCCAACAAATAGATTGTTATAAATAAATAATTGAATAAAGATTAAACCGAGAAACTGGTTATTTTATTGTTGAACAGTTCTGTTCGTTTGTCGAAGACAGCTGCGTGAAGTTGGGACCACAGAATTGATAAATTTTCAATTTCTTTTTTGCAATTGATTGACCATCGTATGCCCACGATTGCCCAAAAATATTTTCGTTTGCCCACCTTTTGTTTGGAAAATTTTTTAAAAAAACTTTTCCCGGGTTCTAACTTCACGCCACCGAAAAAGAACTTTCCGATTATCGCCAGCGCTGTCATAGCAATTCAGTCGATTGTCCATCGCGAATGAACGAATGCCCATGTTTGGATTTGTGAAAAAAACTTTGTTTAATAAAGTTAACGATCCGAAAAAAATCTTGCGACCATACGTCAAAATAGTGAATGAGGTTATGTTCGAGATACATAATGAGCATCGACCGGAGAAAACTCAATTTATTCACACGAAGATTAGAAAAATTATAATTTTCGGATCGTTAATCATTGTTGCAAAATAGAATCGATGAAGGGTCAAACACGTTCCAGTCGTATGACCACTCTATATTGCAAAATTACTCAAAAAAATAATCACGTAAATGTGCTAGCATTAGCTTTGAGTCTAAAATGCCAATTGTTTTTAAAACAATTGATGGGCAGACGACAGAATAATTTTTTTCCTGTTAAACATTGTTAAAAAAAAACATTAATGAAAAATTACCTTTTGACCGAGTTTAATGGAAAAATTATTTGCAAATAATTGCGAATGTACTTGAAGTTCGAATTTGATTTTTTTATCAAAAACGATTAATGAAAATACAACGAGATAATTTTTTATAGGCATGATATGATTTTTAAAAGAAGTTAAGAAATTTGTGTCATTTGGCCTGGCTTTATTGCAAAATTATTCTAAAAAATAATCACATAATGTTGCTGTAAGTTCGAAATGACAATTTTATTTATGAACAATTGATGGACGAACGGTGGGTTAATTTTTTTCCTGTTTAATATTGTTGGAAAAGGACTTTAATGAGAAATTAGCGTTTGACCAAGCTTAATGAAAAAATTGTTTTAAAAAATCCAATTGCAGGTGTATTTCCAGCTCAAATTAGCTATTTTTATTATGAACGATTGATGAAAATACAACAAGATAAATTTTTATAGGCATTATATGATTAGAAAAAGACGTTTACAAATTTGTGTCATTTGACCAGGCTTCATTGCAAAATTATTGAATAAAATAATCATGTTACCTTGGTGTAAGTTCGAAATGACAATTTTATATATAAACAATTAATGGACAAACGACAGATTAATTTTTTTCTTGATTAATATTGTTCAAAAAAGAGTTTGACAAAAAATTACCGTTTGACCAAGCTTAATGGATAAATAACTGAAAAAAATTAAATTCAGAATGTACTTTCAGTCCGAATTTGATCTTTTTATAATAAACAATTGATGAAAATACAATAAGATAATTTTTTGTAGGCATGATATTATTTGAGAAAGACGTCAACAAATGTGTGTCATTTGACCAGGCTTCATTGCAAAATTATTGAATAAAATAATCACGTAATCTTGGTGTAAGTTCGAAATGACAATTTCATTTATAAGCGATTGATGGACAAACGATAAAATAATTTTTTTCTCGTTTAATGTTGTTTAAAAAAGATTGTTGTAAAAAATGAGCGTTTGACCAAGCTCAATGGATAAATAATTGGAAAAATTAAATTGCGAATGTATTTCCAGTTCAAATTAACTATTTTTATTATACATAATTGATGAAAATACAACAAGATAATTTTTTATAGGCATTATATGATTAGAAAAAAACGTTAACAAATTTGTGTCATTTGACAAGGCTTCATTGCAAAATTATTGAATAAAATAATCACGTTACCCTGGTGTAAGTTCGAAATGACAATTTTATTTTTAAATAATTGATGTAGAAACGACAGATTAATTTTTTACTTGTTCAATATTGTTCAAAATAGACTTCGACGAAAAACTACCGTTTGAGCAAGCTTAATGGATAAATAATTGAAAAAAATTAAATTAAGAATGTACTTTCAGTTCGAATTTGATCTTTTTATAATAAACAATTAATGAAAATACAATAAGAAAATTTTTTATAGGCATTATATGATTGAAAAAAGACGTTAAAGAATTTGTGTTATTTTCCCAGGCTTCATTACAAAATTTTTGAAAATTATTGTATTATATTGTATTGAAAATTATTTAAAATTATTCTATAGTAAAAACGTGAGTAACGATTTGTGAATAATTTACTACCTTTGAAATAAAATACTCTTTTACCTCGAATTTCAAACTATACAAAATATGCTGAATCATATACTTTGTTTCACGACTTTTAATTTTCCCTTAAGTTTCACGCGTAACGTGAAACACTGAAAAATAAACGCCTTATAAAATACTTTAAGCCTAACAACATTTTACAATTTTCATACAATAATACTTAAGAAACTTGAAAAAGTATGGTGGATAATTTTGGCAAAATATATAAAATTCGATTGATATTTTTCATAGATGCGTTTACTTCATATACTTGAGTAATTTTTGCAGAAGTATATACCTTTGCAGAGACTACGGAAAGCATAAGACAAAAAAAAGTAGCGCTTAATTTGTCCATCAATTGTTTATGAATAAAATTGTCATTTAGAACTAACACCTAGGTTACGTGATTATTTCATTCAATAATTTTGCAATGAAGCCTGGCCAAAGGGCACAAATTTTTTAACGTCTTTTTCTAATCATATAATGCCTGTAAAAAATTATGTTGTTGTATTTTGATCAATTGTTTATAATAAAAAGATCAAATTCGGACTGGAAGTACATTCTTAATTTCATATTTTCAATCAATTTTTCAATTAAGCTTGGTCAAACGGTAATTTTTTGTCGAAGTCTTTTAGGAACAGTATTGAACAAGAAAAAAGTAATCTGTAGTTTGTCAACCAATAGCTTATGAATAAAATTATCATTTCGAACTTACACCAAGGTTACGTGATTATTTTTTTCAATAATTTTGCAATGAAGCCTGGTCAAATGACACAAATTTGTTAAAGTCTTTTTTCAATCATGTAATGCCTAAAAAAAATTATCTTGTTGTATTTTCATCAATTATTGTTTAAGACAAAAGTAGTTAATTTGAACTGAAAATACATGCGCAATTTAATTTTGTCCAATAATTTTGTTATTAAGCTTGGTCAAACGCTAATTTTTTATAAAAGTCTTTATCCAACAAATTTAACAAGATAAAAATAACTTTGTCGTTTGTCCATTAATTGTTTAGAAATAAAATTGTCATTTCGAACTTCCAGCAAGATAACGTTATTATTCTTTTCATTAATTTCGCAATAAAGCCTGGTCAAATGATACATTTGTTAACGTCTTTTTTCATTCATATCATGCTCATAAAAATATATTTTGCTGTATTTTCATCAATTGTTTATAATAAAAGTAGCTAATTTGAACTGAAAATACATTCACAATTCAATTTTGTCCAATAATTTTGTCATTAAGCTTGGTCAAACGCTGAATTTCAATAACAATCTTTTTTTAACAATATTAAACGAGAAAAAAAATATTTTGTCGTTTGCCCATCAATTGTTTATAAATAAAATTGTCATTTCGACTTTAAAGCAAGATATCGTGATAATTTTTCACAATAATTTCACAAGAAAGCCTGGTCAAATAACACAAATTTGTTAACGTCTTTTTCCAATCATATCATGCCTATAAAAAATTGTCTTGTTGTATTTTAATCAATTGTTTATGATAAATATAGTTAATCTGAAGGGGAAATACATTAGCAATTTACTTTTGTACAATAATTTTGTTATTAAGCTTGGTCAAACGCTAATTTTCTATAACAGTTTTGTTTCAACTATCAGAAAAAAAAAATTATTTTGTCGTTTATCCATCAGTTGTTTAAAAATAAAATTGTCATTTCGAACTTACACCAAGATTACATGATTATTTTTTTCAAAAATTTTGCATTAAAGCCTGGTCAAATGACACAAATTTGTTGACGTCTTTTTCTAATCATTTCATGCTCATAAAGATATATCTCGCTGTATTTTCATAAATTGTTTATGATAAAATTAGTTATTCTGAAGTGGAAATACATTGGCAATTTAATTTTATCCAATAATTTTGTCATTAAGCTTGGTCAAACGCTAATTTTCTAGAACAATCTTTTTTCAACAATATTAAACGAGAAAAAAACTATTTTGTGGTTTGTCCATCAATTGTTTATAAATAAAATTGTCATTTCGAACTTACACCAAGGTTTCGTGATTATTTTATTCAATAATTTTGCAATGAAGCCTGCTTAAATAACACAAATTTTTTAACGTCTTTTTCTAATCATATAATGCCTATAAAAATTTATCTTGTTGTATTTTCATCAATTGTTTATGATAAAAATAGTAAATTTGAACTGGTAATACATTCGCAATTCAATTTTGTTGAATAATTTTGTTATCAAGCTTGGTCAAACGCTGATTCTCTATAAGAGTCTTTTTTCAACGATCTTAAACAAGAAAAAAATTATTTTGTGGTTTGTCCATCAATTGTTTATAAATAAAATTGTCATTTCGAACTTACACCAGGGTAACGTGATTATTTTATTCAATAATTTTGCAATGAAGCCTGGTCAAATGATACAAATTTGTTAACGTCTTTTTCTAATCATATAATGCCAATAAAAAATTATCTTGTTGTATTTTCGTCAATTGTTTATAATAAGAATAGTTAATTTGAACTGGAAATACATTCGCAATTTAATTTTGTCCAATAATTTTGTCATTAAGCTTGGTCAAACGCTCATTTTTTACAGCAATCTTTTTTCAACAACATTAAACGAGAAAAGAATTATTTTATCGTTTGCCCATCAATCGTTTATAAATAAAATTGTCATTTCGAACTTACACCAAGATTACGTGATTATTTTATTCAATAATTATGCAATGAAGCCTGGTCAAATGACACAAATTCGTTAACGTCTTTTTTCAATCATATGATGCCTATAAAAAATTATCTTATGGTATTTTCATCAATTGTTTATTATAAAAAGATCAAATTCGAACTGAAAGTACATTCTTAATTTAATTTTTTTCAATTATTCATCCATCAAGCTTGGTCAAACGGTAATTTTTTGTCAAACTCTTTTTTGAACAATATTAATCAAGAAAAAAATTAATCTGTCGTTTTTCCATCAATTGTTTATAAATAAAATTGTCATTTCGAACTTACACCAAGGTTACGTGATTATTTTATTCAATAATTTTGCAATGAAGCCTGGTCAAATGACACAAATTTGTTAACGTCTTTTTCTAATCATATAATGCCTAAAAAAAATTATCTTGTTGTATTTTCATCAATTGTTTATTATGAAAAGATCAAATTCGAACTGAAAGTACATTCTTCATTTAATTTTTTTCAATTATTTATCCATTAAACTTGGTCAAACGATAATTTTTTGTCAAACTCTTTTTTGAACAATATTAATCAAGAATAAAATTAATCTGTCGTTTTTCCATCAATTGTTTATAAATAAAATTGTCATTTCGAACTTACACCAAGGTTACGTGATTATTTTATTCAATAATTTTGCAATGAAGCCTGGTCAAATGACACAAATTTGTTAACGTCTTTTTCTAATCATATAATGCCTAAAAAAAATTATCTTGTTGTATTTTCATCAATTGTTTATCATAAAAAGATCAAATTCGAACTGAAAGTACATTCTTCATTAAATTTTTTCAATTATTTATCCATTAAGCTTGGTCAAACGGTAATTATTTGTCAAACTCTTTTTTGAACAACATTAATCAAGAAAAAAATTAATCTGTCGTTTGTCCATTAATTGTTTATAAATAAAATTGTCATTTCGAATTTACACCAAGGTAACGTGATTATTTAATTCAATAATTTTGCAATGTCAAATGACACACATTTGTTGACGTCTTTCTCAAATTATATCATGCCTATAAAAAATTATGTTGTTTTTTCATCAATCGATTATAATAAATAGATCAAATTCGAACTGAAAGTATATTATTAATTTCATTTTTTCAAATAATTTTTTCATCAAACTTGGTCAAACGTAATTTTTTGTCGAAGTCTTTTTCGAACAATATTAATTAAGAAAAAAATTGATCTGTCGTTTGTCCATCAATTGTTTATAAATAAAATTGTCATTTCGACTTTAAAGCAAGATATCGTGATAATTTTTCACAATAATTTCGCAACAAAGCCCGGTCAAATGACACAAATTTGTTAACGTCTTTTTCCAATCATATCATGCCCATAAAAATTTATCTTGTTGTATTTTCATCAATTGTTCATAATAAAAATAGCTAATTTGAGCTGGAAATACACCTGCAATTTGATTTTTTTAAACAATTTTTTCATTAAGCTTGGTCAAACGCTAATTTCTTATTAAAGTCCTTTTCCAACAATATTAAACAGGAAAAAAATTAACCCACCGTTTGTCCATCAATTGTTCATAAATAAAATTGTCATTTCGAACTTACAGCAACATTACGTGATTATTTTTTTGAATAATTTTGCAATAAAGCCAGGCCAAATGACACAAATTTCTTAATTTTTTTAAAAAATCATATCATGCCTATAAAAAATTATCTCGTTGTATTTTCATTAATCGTTTTTAATAAAAAGATCAAATTCGAACTTCAAGTACATTGGCAATTATTTGCAAATAATTTTTGCATTAAACTCGGTCAAACGGTAATTTTTCATTAATGTTTTTTTTTAACAATGTTTAACAGGAAAAAAAATTATTCTGTCGTCTGTCCATCAATTGTTTTAAAAACAATTGGCATTTTAGACTCAAAGCTAATGCTAGCACATTTACGTGATTATTTTTTTGAATAATTTTGCAATATAGAGTGGTCATACAACTGGAACGTGTTTGACCCTTCATCGATTCTATTTTGCAACAATGATTAACGATCCGAAAATTATTATTTTTCTAATCTTCGTGTGAATAAAGTGAGTTTTCTCCCGTCGATGCTCATTATGTATCTCGAACATAACCTCATTCACTATTTTGACGTATGGTCGCAAGATTTTTTCCGGATCGTTAACTTTATTAAACAAAGTTTTTTTCACAAATCCAAACATGGGCATTCGTTCATTCGCGATGGTCAATCGATTGAATTGCTATAAAAGCGCTGGCGATAATCGGAAAGTTCTTTTTCGGTGGCGTGAAGTTAGAACCCGGGAAAAGTTTTTTAAAAAAATTTTCCCAACAAAAGGTGGGCAAACGAAAATATTTTTGGGCAATCATGGGCATACGATGGTCAATCGATTGCAATAACAGTTTACCTGAAAAAGCTTCAATGTGGTGCAAGTGTGAACCTGGAACCCGAAAAACTTTTTATTTTTTTTTTCGTAAACTAAAAATGGGCAAACGATTTTATCAATGGGCAATCGTGGGCATACGATGGTCAATCAATTGCAAAAAAGAACTTGAAAATTTATCAATTCTGTGGTCCCAACTTCACGCAGCTGTCTCATAAGTGGGCATTTAATTTTCTTGTTGGACAAATTTTATAGAAAGTTTTATAAATTTCGGAAATTTCCAAGAACATTCCAAAGGTTTCAAAGTATTCTAAAAATTGTGAAATGTTTCGTAAGTTTTCCGAAGCTTCTAAATAAAACGTTCTAGAATTTTTCGGAAAGTTCTAGAGATTTAAAATATCCTAAAAAACTGAAAAGCTTACTGGTGTTCTAAAAAGTTCTGAAATATTTGAAAAAGTTTCAGAAGGTTTTCAAATGTTTCAGAATTGTTAAAAAGGTTCCATATAATTCTAGAATGTTCTATAAAGTTATAAAATATTTTAGAAGGTTCTATTTCAGAAGGTTTCTTTTTTTCACAGAAGAATGAACCATTTCAATTTTTTAAGCTCGGAGTGTCCGGAAAATGTTAAAATATAAGTTTTAGAATGTTTTATAATTTTCTTGAAAGTTTCTACGTTTGAAAGTCATAAAAGATTCTAGAAAATTTGAAAATGTTATTAAAGTTCTATAAAACTCGGAAATATTTTAGTAAATGTCAAGAGATTTTACAATATTCTATAATCAACCGGAAAGTTTTAGAAGTTGTACTAAGTTCTAGAAAGTTCCATCATGCTCTGAAATATTTCAAAATGTTCCAGAAAATATAGAATGATGGTAAATATACATATATTGGATGTTGTTACGAAGGAATCACAGAAAAACTTTACTTCTTCGTGGTATATACAATTCTTAATTTGATTTTCGAAATATTACAAAATTCTGAAACGTTGAGTGTAAAATTTTCAAATTTCTTAGTTAGAATTACATAGAACTTTAATTGTTTGCACAAGGATTTTTTTCTGTTCAATTTTTCTTTCATGAAATTTCCAGTTAATATTTTAATAATTCGAGAAAATACATGGAATTAAGTGGGATTCCTTTTTTCAGGTCAAGACATGTCAGTTTATTATTTTTGCATTTAATTTATTTCCTATATGCAATTGAGTTTTCAAAATGTTTTCATTTAAAAAAATGTTTTTGAATTTCAGATATTATGTGGATCACAATACACGCAGTACTTCTTGGGAAAGACCTCAGCCTTTACCATCAGGGTGGGAAGTACGTCGGGATCCCCGGGGAAGAATATATTACGTCGACCACAATACTAGAAGTACCACTTGGCAAAGACCAAATACCGAAAGACTGCAACATTTTCAACAGTGGCAGGGTGAAAGACAATACGTTGTTCAACAAGGGAATCAGAGATTTTTGTATCCCCAGGTAATTTCACTCATTCCTTCAAATTTTTTGCTTGTAAGGGAGAGTGGGGTACTTTAGCGCACCTTAGCTAAATCGATCGTTGCAAAGTGGCTTCTACAGTTTTCGCAAATGTTTGAACAGCAATGGAAGCTTCAAACTCTTGGCTACAAGCATCCCAAGTCGTAGATTTCAATAATTCGATGTTTAATTCTTATTGCCTCGTGACCCCATTACGAGTCGCGAGTTATTTCAATAAAATTCTTGGTCAGAAGTGAGTGAAATTGTATGAAAATGTTTATGTCGTTGTGTAATAGATAAAACTTCATAGCTGTGAAGATTTCTGTATTGTAAATTACAGATTTTTGTCGCAAACAGGTTTTTCCCAAAAAAGTAGCATGAAAAAAATGATCGTTTTGTTTTTTTTGGTTCTTACGATCAAATAACGCTTCGAATCTGAGTAAAATTCACCTGGATCATTTGTTTTGATCTTCGAAATAGTCTCATTTACTTGCCCAATATTTCGATTTCGAGAAATAACAATGCGCCGATTTACCCATTGCGCCAATTTACCCCACTCTACCCTACTTATACAGAGCAGTTACAAAGTCTGGAATCAGGCAATTGAAAAATATCATAATTGTATTCAATTATCGAAATCAAATTGACGTTTTTATTTCAATTTTAACAGTTTTAGGTGAAACTTTATCAACATTATTATTTTAATGTACCCTAAAGTAATTTTTTAAATTTTTTCTCGATAATTAAATTAGGGAAAATTAGGAAATTTTTCTTCGTGACAGGGGAAATGTCAAGTTCCCAAAAATGATTAATGTAATGAATAAAGCTCGAGACAATTGATATGAAGTTGAGTATTTTTACTGCATTCTTTTCTTGACTGATATAATTGTTTCGTGGTTTTTTTCATGACAAATAATTTTAGACTAGAAATAGAAAAATTTTTTATCACAAATCACTTGGTTTTTGAAAAGAAAATATAAACAAAAGTTTGAAAATAGATGCATAGAAATTCAAATAATAAAAATAATAAAAATAATAATAAATTCAGATTAAAACAAACAAAATTTAACGGGATTTCAAAAAATCTTCAATCATTAAAATAATCATTCTGTAGTATTCTATCTTTTCATTGTGATTTTAAGATTTTCTCAGTAAAATTTTTGGTTAAAATATTTGTAATCTTGAATTATTTTACTGTCGACTTTGTACTTGCGATAAAAAATTATTCAAACTTATATTTTTCACTGTCAATAATTTCAATTTTTTTATGTATAATAATATACATTTTCATGATTGAGTACTTTCTAGTATATTGTGCACCTCGTAGATGACGCTCGCTTGTTTCTACGACTTAGAAATGTGTTCATTGCTTGTTTTCGTTCTCGTGTTCCTACAGATCACTAGAACTGAAACTCTCGATACACAAATTTTCCTCGCCTCAGAAACGCATGGGTCATCTCACTTGGTACACAATATACTATTTTCTCCTTTTTTTTTATTTTGATTTTTCAGTTTTTTAATTTTTAAAATTCTTATAAAAAATCCAAGAAAATTGAGAAAAAGAAAAAATCAACCTTCTAAAAAATATTGAAATAGAAAAAGCAGTGGTATCAGAAAAATATTATAAAATTTGAAAATATAGATATATAATAACACATAAAAAATAAATATGAACATTTTTAACAATAATAAAATATTGGAAACAATCGAAATTCGCAATTTAAAAATTAATACTTTTTCAATTTCATATCTAAGTATTGAAGTGCATGAAGTGTATATTTTATTGTCAAATGTTTTTGACAATTTCTATGACATATTTCATGTTTTAGCATGTCCTTTTAAACAAATTAGAATTGGTTACTTTTATTCGTAAATACCATACATTAAAAGTGAAGATGGATGTATGAGAAAAAAGGCGATTCTATGCTGGGATCCGAACACAGGACCTTTCGATTACATGTCGAATGTTCTCCCAACTAAGCTACACAAGGACTCAAATTAAATAATTCTCGCAAATCCGTCTTACATGTGATTGATTTAATTTTTCTCAAAATTATCATATTCTTTAGGGGTCTCTACTTTATCATTGATATTTCATCAATATATTCATTACCTAGGCTCGTTCCTAATTTTGGGAATTTCCCATTAGATGTATATATTAATATCTAATTATTCAAATGGAAGAAAAATCAATAAAATATATACATTATTCTTCAAAAAATTTAAAAAACTAATATACGGATAGAAAAAAAAACATTTTTAACCAGGTCAACCAAAAAATCCGTTGCGCCACTTAAAATGCGCTGCAGATCACTGTTTTTCTCTATACCGTTATTTTATGAATGACTCACAGAAGAACGTTAAGTCTCTGCTTGCGTAATTTTTGGTTGGCGCATCTGTCAGTGATACGAAGGAAGTTAATAATGTGCTTTCTTTCTCTCCGTGTACTTGGGACGAACAAAAAAATGGTAATAGAATATATCTTTTTTGGGTAAAATTGTGTTCAAATTGTATAAAA
>JABFQI010000427.1:0-11503 GCA_022816925.1 Trichacis sp. ZL-2020 | reverse complement strand
CAACAGTCACCACACCCTCGACGCTCTGCACAAGCACCTTGACTTTCTCATCCAGAGATATGCCATCAACGTCCAAATACTCGTCGTAGGAACTACCTATGAAAAGCGACAAATTAAGGGTGTTAAATATTCCACGGGAGGAAAATCGAAACCCGGAATTTTCATCGAAGGTGGTATTCATGCCCGCGAGTGGATCAGTCCTGCCACCGTGATGTACATTTTGGACCAGTTTCTGACTAGTAAGGACCCGGAAGTCCAATACCTCGCTGACAATTACGATTGGTACTTTGTACCTTCTGTAAATCCCGATGGTTACGTTTACACTCACAAAAGGGTAGGTTTTTTAGAATAAAAAACTATTTTCCGTTTCTGATATATAGTTTTTGATCTGCATTCTGAGCTGTATAAAATTCGAAAGTTGAAATTTTTAATTTAATTGACGATTTTGAAACAACCAAAGAATGTGTCCTTAAATTCGAGAAACTTTATTCAAAAGCGCATAGAGAATTTTAAATTTCATGCCATTAAATCCCAAATCTGGAATATATACAAACTAAGAAACATGGCCAACGCGTGGCCATGTTTTCTATGACTTTGGCTAACCGGACGCAAAGTGGATATAAGTGTAAACAAGTTGAGATGAGTGGATTTAAGTGGAAGTAAAGTAGATGTAAGTGAAATTAGTGGATATAAGATCTCAAATGAACGGACGTGACGTGCGTTGCTAAAGTGCCTACACCTTACCTGAAGAAAGCGAGAAAATTAAATAATTAAAAATGAAGTTATGAATAATAAATTATTATAATATAAATCCACTTTATTTCTACTTAAATCCACTTATCTCCACTTATTTCCATTTTACGTCCGGTTAACCAAATTCATTTTCTATATAGTTCGTTGAGATCTCAACTCCACAATGAATTTTGAAAAATGCTTATTCCACTGGATTTCTATCTTATTTTAATTCTAAATGACCAGATTCTTATATTATAACCATCCAAAAACTTTCAATTCGTTTCTTTTTTCTAGTTCCGACTTTGGCGCAAGACCCGCAAACCCTACGGCGCATGCGTGGGTGCGGATCCAAACAGGAACTGGGACTACAAATGGATGCGTTAGTACAAGATAAAAAAATCCCCAACTTTGTAAATTTCGAAAAATTCAATTTTTCAGAGGGTGGAGCGAGTTCCAATCCCTGCTCAGAAACATACGCCGGATCGTCCGCATTTTCCGATATCGAGATGAAAACGTTGTCCGATTACTTGTTATCCCTCAAAGGAAAAATCTTCGCGTACATCTCGTTCCACAGTTACTCGCAGTTGTTGATGTTCCCTTACGGCCACACGACGGCGCATTTGGAAAATTACAACGAACTCGTAAACAAAATTCTACAATAACTCTATCGTTCTAAAAAAGAAATAACTTTTACTGAATCATTAAAGGGAGCCGCGATCCCCATTGTATTCCACTTTGAATTTTACTTCCAACAATTCGTCGCTAATTTTCAATGATCAAAAAAACTCTTTTGCACAAAATTGTATATGCGAATGAACAAATGGCAGATTGGTGTTATTTTTAAAAAATTTGTAAAAAATTTTTGTAACAGTAACAGTTTTACCGACCATCCATTACGTAAAAAACTTTTTTTGCAATTTTTTTTGCAATAAACACTAGTCCACCATTTTTTCATCTGCTAATACACCATTTTTGCAAAAGAATTTTGTAAAATATTAAAAATTGGTGGATAATTTGGAAATACAATCGACGATTTCGCTTTCATCTCATCTTGAAAAAAATTTTCAATAGTTGGCGATCGGTAAGAGCGCTATTTCGGCAGTCTCCAAAAGATACGGTACAAAATACAAAACAGGAAACATCGCGGAAACAATATGTAAGATTTTTGAAACTTTAAACAATGAGTCAGAAAATGGAAAACAAGAATTGAAACCGAATTATTCATGAAATTATAGATGTCGCCAGCGGAAGTTCGTGCGACTGGTCAAAGGCCACCCTGGGCATTCCCGTGTCGTACACATACGAGCTTCGGGACAAGGGTCGCTACGGTTTTCTGCTTCCCGCGGACCAAATCATCGCCAACGGGGAAGAAATTATGGACTCGCTCGTGGCGCTTTTCAAAGAGGCCAGGAAATATGGTTACGGCACGTCGTAGAGAATTACGCTAAAGATGCAGCTATTTCATGCCCGGACAGTACTATAAAGTCCCCTTGAGGTCCCCGTTACTTACTAATGTCCAACATTGCGACCGTCCCGAAAAAGTTTGCTAAAAAATCTAAACAATATTCAGAAAAGTTAACTTTTTAAAATGTTGTTTAGATTTGTTTGACAACTTTTTATGCAATTTTTAGAGCACATCCCGGGGATTTAGGTGCTCTCCGGGTTCTGACGCTCAATTTCAAAGTCAGCATGTAAAGGCGGCCTAACGTCGAAATTGATATTACCAATAAATAAAATTCTCTGCTTTTTTTTAATCTTATTTTTCAAGACCTCGCCAGAATTCAAAAATGTACAAAAATAGACTTTCATTTCAGATTTCTAACGGTAATCTTTTTTTCGCAGCGATTGGAGCATTCAAATTTAAAAATAGTGGCGCCGTCTAGCGGTTTAGTTGGTTTCGCGAATTCAAGAGGGTAGCCGCAGGCTTTTATTTATTTAAACATCTAAAGCTATTCGGATCTGAAAAAAAACTATCATCAAACGGATAAACTTTCGTACCTCTATGAATTCGTTAATAAAACTTCATTAGAAAACGACATTTTCTAATTATATAAACTCCAAATCCCGTTATGTACCGCTCAATCGACGTGCTCATGTGCAGTTGTTAACATTAAACATTTATAGTTTACATTATTATATATATGATTTGCGAGGAGCGTGGTCTATTATAATAAATCGTTTTCTAACGTTGCTTTAAGAAATATATGGTGCCTATTAGGAATAAGGTGCCTTAAGGAAATTTCCTAAGCCTAAGCTCAATAAATTTCCATATAAGACTATATTTATACTTCGAGCCTCGTTCTCGAAATTATAAAAACTATGTAGTTCTCTCTGTTCACGCTAGATGGCACAACTTTAGAGAAAAAGCAATCTCGTCTCTAGAGTCTTCCCTCAGTGTATCTCCATTTTGTCCTCATATCTTTTTGTTGTTCGCTAGAGAACACATCGAAAAAGATTGATTTTGTAAAAGTGCGCGAGGAATTTGTCGCGATGTCAAAAAGAACTTTGAGTAAAGATGAGACCATTGAAAATATGGCAAAGAAATTGAAAACGCTTCAAGAGGAAATGGCGTTGTATCAGGCCCAGTTTGAGAAAAAAGAGGAATCGTGCGACGATTCCGATTCTCCTTTGTCCTCGAGATCATCTTCGGACTCGGACGAAAATGACGCGATAATCGCGAAACAGCCGGGTGGCGAAAGTGAACATGAAGAAGGAAATATGGAGTCGATTTTGAATAAAAGTGAGTCGAAAATTTTTTAAATGATAAAAGCTGGCATATCGCGCTTGCACTTTGCGGCAAGGCGATCAAGTCTGCACAAGCGGCAGAATATTCAACCCATTTTCTTTTGGGCGTGGCCAGAAATAACAGTTGGGCTCGGAAAAAATGGAAACAATTTTTAACACTTTTGCGCCTGCACAAGCGGCAGGACAGTGTACAAAATAGTATTTTTCTGGCAACCTTCTGGTTTGATTTCTTTTTTGAGAAAATATATTTTAAAACTAGAATTAAAAATAAATAAATAAATAAATGTATAAAATAAAAATCTGAGGTTATAAGTATGATTTTATAGAAAATTGGTTATTGGTTTTAGACGAGGAAAACAAGGAAAATGATCAGAAAGTCCAGCCATTGAGAATATCCGTCGCCCCGATAAATAAAGAAGTCTTAAAAATGTTGGGGGATAACCCCATTGTTCCAAAAGCTCTTGATTTGAAGTTGCACAAGGAACTGGAGGATAGATGGTCTTTTTATGTAAAGAAAGGAGTGCCTAAAGAAGAAATGGAGGAATTACTTGAAAAGTATGTCCGTAAAAACGGATTTGAGGCCCCTAAATTAAATGGCCCGGTCGAGAGGCAGATGGCAAAACATGCAAAAAGACGCGATTTATATAGAATGGAGACTCAAAAAGCCCTGGGATCATCTTTGATGGCAATAGGGGCAGTATTGACGGATGTTATGGAACATTATGAAGAAGGTGTGGACCCTAACCTAACCGTGAAATCACTGTTGGATGCAGGAAAACTCATAGCCGACGCATTTCATAAACAATCGGTGTCTCGAAAGGCGACGATAACACCAGGATTTTCTTTTGAGACGAAGGAATTATTGAAGAAAGCCGATCCTGACGAATTCCTTTTCGGTAAAGAGCTAGTAACTGAATTGAAAGAGGCTGCGGCATCAGATAAATTGGTAAAGAAATTGAAGAAAAAAGGTGGGAATTCGAGGTCAAAAAACGAACAATCTCATTTCGGGAGGAAACCTCCTTGGAGTCGAGACCACTACAAAGGTTACAAGAGTTACCGCATTCCGTTCAAGCAGAACCAGTCACATGTCAACCACAAGAACCATGGACAGAAGAATTTCGAACAAGGGAACAAGAAGTTCAATGCGAAGCAGGAGAAGTAGAACCAACGGTAACACATATTGCAGGAAGACTTAGTAAATTTTTGAAAGAATGGGAAAGCATTACGAATAATAAGTTTGTTTTAGAATGCATTAAAGGTTATAAAATAAGATTTAATCGAAAAGTGTTTCAAGAATATGTACCTAACCCTATTATTCCAGAATCTGAAGTAAAAAATTATAGATTGGCAATTGATATTTTGTTGAAAAAAGGTGCAATTGTGCCATGTACAGAGGAATAGGAACAATTTTTGTCATCTTATTTCCTCATTCCTAAGTCTGATGGTTCATTTCGATTCATTTTAAATTTAAAAAAGCTTAATGAATTTATTACTCCAAAGCATTTCAAAATGGAGGATCTAAGAACGGCAACCAAATTAGTATTTGAAAACTATTACATGGCATCTGTAGATATCCAGGACGCCTATTACTTGTTTCCTATTCATAAATCTAGTAGAAAATATTTGAGATTTAGGTTCGAAGGGAAATTGTATGAATTTACGTGTCTTGTGTTTGGTTTATGCACAGGCTCATATATTTGTACAAAGGTTATGAAACCTGTAGTAAAAGAACTACGCTCGAGGCATTTTTCATCAGTTGTATATTTGGATGATTGGTTTTTTGTAGAAAAATCAGAAGAAAAATGTAGGGAAAATGTTACACAGACAATACAATTATTGGAATTTTTGGATTTTTTGGTTAATTATAAAAAGAATAAGATTATCCCCTCGACAACTTGCAAATTTTTGGGAATGGTAATAAATACAGTAAATATGACTTTGGAGCTGACACAAGAAAAAAGAAATCAGTTGAAACAGTTAACATCAGAATTTTTACAAAAAGAGTTTTGTGTTATTAGAAAATTTTCACAATTGGTGGGCAGTTTAGTAGCAGCATGTCCGGCAATGGATTACGGTTGGTTATATACAAAAATGTTGGAAAATGAAAAGTCTAGAGCTCTAATG
Organism: Trichacis sp. ZL-2020; assembly: GCA_022816925.1. Classification (NCBI taxonomy): domain Eukaryota; kingdom Metazoa; phylum Arthropoda; class Insecta; order Hymenoptera; family Platygastridae; genus Trichacis; species Trichacis sp. ZL-2020. The sequence continues at coordinate 5,899 of JABFQI010000427.1, read as the reverse complement.
GAAAACAATGGTAATTTTGATAAGAAAATGCTAATATCGAGATCAGTGAAAGAGGATATCAGATGGTGGAATGAGAGAGTAATAAAGGGTTTTGCGAAAATTCATAAATCGGAATTTTATAAAGTAATTTACACAGATGCTTCAAATTCTGGATGGGGAGCGACGGATGGCCATGATAGTAAATATGGTTTTTGGTCTGGACGCAAGAAAAATGGCATATAAATGTCAAAGAACTGTTTGTAGTCAAAAAAGCTTTAGAAATGTTGGCAGATAATTTAAGGGATTGTCAAATTCTTTTCAGAGTGGATAACACAACTGCCATCGCATATGTAAATAAAATGGGGGGCTCAAGATATTTAAATTTACACCATCTAGCAAAAGAAATTTGGCAATGGGCGGAGAAAAGAAATATATTTTTAGTTGCATCCTACATCCCATCTGGGAAAAATGTAGAAGCAGACGCCTTGTCTAGATTAAGTAACGATGATACTGAGTGGGAATTGGCAGAATTTGCATTTGGAGAGATCAAAAAACGTTTTGGAAAAATGGAAATTGATTTATTTGCGACTAGGATCAATAAAAAATGTGAAAAATATTATTCTCGTTTTCCGGATATAAAAGCTATGGAAATTGATGCATTTACATTCAGTTGGGAAAAATTGAAATTTTACGCTTTCCCCCCCTTCTCGGTTATTCTTAAAGCTTTGGTTAAAATAAAGAAGGAAGGAGCTTCAGGGGTCATGGTAGTACCAAATTGGCCAAGTCAGCCATGGTACCCATTGTTCCTTGAGCTTCTACTAGAAGAACCTTTGATTCTGAAACCGAATGCTAATTTGTTATTGTCTCCGTGTAGGAAGAAGCAGTATCCAGGAGCACGGTATTTGGAGTTGTTGGTGGGGAAATTATCACCAATGCTTTCTTGAGAAGAAGAGTACCAGCAGAAGCTTTAGAATTTGTTACCGGGTCACTAGCAGGATCTACCTTGAAACAGTATTGTTCTGTATATAAGTACTGGAAAAAGTTTTGTGAGAATCAAAATGTCAATCCAGGTAATCCAGAAAAAGAAATGGTGATAAAATTTTTAGTTCAAAGATTTCAAGAAGGAGCTTGTTATGGAACGTTAAATACATCTAGAGCGGTATTATCATTAATTTCAGATACGAAAATAGGTGATGACAAAGAAATTTCGCGTTTAATGATGGGATTTTATAGATTAAAACCGACAACTCCAAAATACTCACTGACTTGGGACGTATCTGTTGTACTTAAGTATTTGGAAACTCTGTACTCTACGGAAAAGACAGATTTAAAAACTGCCACAAAAAAGACAGCTATGTTACTTTCTTTATGTACAGGCCAAAGAGCCCAAACCTCATCTAAGATTAAGTTGAATAATATTGTATATAAGGTGGAAGGTTTAGATATTAAGATAGATGAATGTATTAAAACGTCAAAGCCCGGGCGAGCCCAGCCCTTGTTGAAAATTCCATTTTTTGAAGAGAATACAAAAAGATGTGTGGCAAGGTCGGTATTAAATTACATTGATATTACAAAAAACCTGAGAAAAGGTATCGACAATTTGTTTGTAGCTTATAAAAAACCACACAAAGCTATTGGTGCGCAAACTATCAGTCGTTGGTTAAAAATTGTGTTAAAAGAAAGTGGTATAGACACCGGGATGTTTTCAGGCCACTCAACAAGACATGCGTCGACTTCTTCGGCGTATGCGAAAGGATTAGACATAGATACGATTAGAAAAGCGGCAGGGTGGTCGAAAGACTCAGAAATGTTTGCAAAAGTTTATAATCAACCAATCCAAAGAACGGATGATGAGTTTGCAAGGAAAGTTTTATCGACAAATTAGGTGATATAAGAGTATCAGTTTTTTTTTTTCAGTCTTCTGTACACGATTATTGTATAATTTACTTAAATACATTGAGAATGAAAGAAATTGTGTCCATATCTCTAAAAAACTACATAGTTTTTATAATTTCGAGAACGAGGCTCGAAGTATAATTGTGTGATTAAACGAACTTGCAAAGTGAAGTTCGATCACAATTATATGAAGAGCCTCGTTCGAAGAAATTATAAGTTCCCGCCCCATTCACATGAATGTTTTATCCACACCCATTATAAATAAGCCACAATTTCTTGAGAATATACTCTAAAAATATGAGGACAAAATGGAGATACACTGAGGGAAGACTCTAGAGACGAGATTGCTTTTTCTCTAAAGTTGTGCCATCTAGCGTGAACAGAGAGAACTACATAGTTTTTATAATTTCTTCGAACGAGGCTCTTCATATAATTGTGATCGAACTTCACTTTGCAAGTTCGTTTAATCACACAAATATAAGTGAATTTAAGTGGCTATAAGTAAATTTAACTGGAAATAAGTAGAGATGAGAGGACATAAGTGGAAATAAGATCTCACGTAATATCCACTTATTTTCACTTGCATCAACTTACCTCCACACTATTTCCACTAAAATCCACTCATCTTCACTTATTTCCACCTTAATACATTTATATCCGTATATATGTGGACATAAGTGGAAATAATAGGGAGATAAGTAGAGGTAAGTGGATGTAAGGGGAAATTAGTAGATTTAAGTGGAAATGAGTGCAAATAAGTGGAGATAAGTGGATTTACGTGGAAATAATGTGGATGTAAGTGGATAATAGTGGAAATAAGTAGACATAAGATCTCACATAATATCCACTTATTTCAACTTGTATCCGCTAACCTCCACATTATTTCCACTTAAATCCACTTATTTTTACCTAAATCCATTAAACGTTTGTAATCCCTTCGTGCGCTTTAAATTGATGCTCATTTTACTGAAAATAATTAAAATCTTCACAAAAGCAGTACCAAACATTTAATATACATCTTTAAGTATTGTCCACTGAAGTAGAAATTGTTTATTACTGGTTACTATACGCGTAGTAAAAAAGCTCACTATAATGAATAGTAACATTAACGATTCAAAACTGAACAGGTTGAAGTATGTATTACTTAATGGATAGTAACAGTTATTATACTAATGTTACTAAACGCGTATCGTATTTATCACTAAATTAGTTTTCTCAGTGTGCAGCGTTTTGCAATCGATTTGAAAAATTATAAAGATGTGAGCTACACTGCAAAAAATGATGTCTTGCCACAAGACATTTTCTGACGCCATTTTCAAGACGCTTTCAGCTGTCTTAAAAAAACACGCTAAAATAATACACTTTTGAACTGGAGACATTGATTAAGTGTCTTTGTGTCTCATACAAAGACACGTCTTAAACACCTTTTTTTGCAGTATACACTATGGCACTAAAATCTGTACAATTTTGTTAATTAATGTGTTATTCATGAACTGAACAACATATTTTGCGAAACTTTTCGGTGATACATAAGTTTTGTGGAACAAATAATCAGGAGAGTTTGATAAAATTCCTTTATCCTTTTTCATTTTTCAATAAAGAGAATTTCAATCACATAATAAAAATTAATAATATGAGAATTTGATATTGCATTCATATTCCTACTTTTGTAAGCTATTCTTTCATGCACTTAGAAAAAGAGTTGGTTATGAGAATTAGATGCATACTTAAAGACGGAACAACTAAAAATCTGGTTGCGAAAACCAAGTTTGTGTTTAGGGAAACCATGTCTTTAGTTATTATCACCATGTCTTGACACATATCTGGTTGACCAAACAAAAATACATCTGGTTGTCATAACCAGTTCTTTTTTTTTCAATGTGTAGCAAAGAAATCAATATAAAACGTATTTAATTGATTATATGTATTCAAGAATCGTTCGTCAATAATTGAGTATTTACCGAAGATGCTAGAAAACTGGATATTTTTTACAAAAAAGGATATGTTGATCGAATTGTATGCTACATAGCGTTAATTTTAACGAAAATATCGATTTGTTCGTGGTTTCAATGTCAGCATGTGGGTTCATAAAGTAGTAGCACAATTTGTCATATACTTATAATTTACTGCGAACATATTGTCAGCGTCAGTCTATTTAACATCGAAAAATGCGTCACTGCTAAATATTTCATAGATTTCAGTCGAAAATTCTATTTGATTCGATAATCTGTTCTACATGTCAAATTTTTCAGTGTTAACAAAAGTGTTGATAAACCAAAGTATCGATTTTTCTTTCGAAAATACTTATTTTTAATCGTCACTCCCGTAGGAAAACCTTTCATTAAATTTCCATTGGCCAAAAAGCCATTGAGTTTTCAAAGGAAATTCAATGGAAACTTAATGGAAATCCAAGGGAAAATCAATGGAAACTCAAGGGAAAATTTTCCATTGATTTTTCCTTGAGTTTCCATTCATTTTCTATTGATTTTCCATTGAGTTTCCATTGAAAACTCAATGGATTTTTGGTCAATGGAAATTCAATGGAAGGTTTTCCTACGGGCTCGTCTGACATTATCAAGATGGCGTCGTCATGTTCCAAAATATAGGAGTTTTTAGAATGGTAAAAAAGACTAATTTGTATGATTAAAGGTTTGAAAACAGAGTAACTATTAAGGTACATATATTCCAAGTTAATAATTAATTCAAATATAAAAATTTGTTTAAATGAGTAATTGCAAGTACTTATTTCATGTATCATAATAAAATTAAGTCAATTGATAAGGGGTGAATTTTTCGAGTGCCCCTTGACATTTTAATTTAGTTACTCACGGAAAAACCGTTTTAAAAAATTTGAGTTTAATATTTCTAGATATTTTTATCAAATATATTGTTTAATTCACGTATAATGACTATAGGTTTTTACTGCTGTACACAGAAAAAACTTTTAAAGTCATCGTAACAATATACGTATTGTTATTTGCGTTATGGTGATGACGACTATACAGTTCGTTGATATTGCAATACAATTTTGTTTATCGTATCAATGCGAGTATGTGTATAAGAACAGTGCATATCGTTGGCACATCCATGAACGTAGATTTTCATTCTTTTTTCGAGATTTAAGTTCAAATTTTGTAGCCCCTCTGGTTTAATCACGATGCACAATAAAAATGGTGCCTAAAACCAGCAGAATTTGGCTGACTGGACGCAAAGTGGATATGAGTAGAACTTAAGTGGATATAAGTGGATATAAATAATATAGAGATAAATGAAAATAATTCTGAATAAGTGGATATTAGTGGATATCAGTGGATTTGAATTTCTATAATTGGAGTTTAGTCTGAATAAAGTGGATTTAAGTGAAAACAATGAAGAGGTAAGTGGATAGAAGTAGAATTAAGGAGATATAAGATCTTACATAATATCCACTTATTTCCACTTGTATTCGTTTACCTCCACATTATTCACATTTGAATCCACCCATTTCCACTCGTTTACACTTATATCCACTTATAGCAACTCAAATTCAATAGAATCCACTTATTTTCACTTATCTTCACTCATGTCCACTTTGCGTCTGGTTAACCAAATTCAAGCCTGCTTTTTGCATTCTGTCGGTTGGTACGCCTACATTCACGGCTCGCTCGCTCACTGACCGAGCCTTGTTGTCAAACGCCTTTTGTTTATCACCGTTTTTCCATTGTTAAATTACTCTTCCACTGATTATTTGGTAAGACCAATCATAATGATTATGGTTGCCAGAATGATTATTATTATAGCTATAACAACCATTATAATTATTGTTGTTGTGATCATAATAATTATGGTCCCCAAAACTATCATTATAATTGTCATGACCATATTAATGGTTTTGCTGACAATAATTACTTTACATTATAGCGAAACATATTACGCGAGTTATTATGACCCAAAAATTTTATAGTAGAGTTCTGTCTAGAATTATTGTTGCTGCAACTATGATTATGGTGGTTTTTCATCAATTTTTTTCCGTTCAACACATTTT
>JABFQI010000426.1:0-11533 GCA_022816925.1 Trichacis sp. ZL-2020 | reverse complement strand
CACGAAATATACTATTTCCCCGCAGTGCGCCATAAGAAGGTTTCACTTCAAAAACCAAAAATTTTTTATTCCCCGCTATGCCATAAACACCCGTACAAAAATCCGACCCAAGTACGATCAAAAGAAAGCGGCGTTCTCTGTGTGAAGCTCCAAGGTGTCGGAAAACAGGGACAAAAAAAAGATCCGCGGATCTGGAATTCAGTGCAGATCGCATCTAAATTTGAGATTGCCGAAGGTTGGATGCGCAGGGCCATAAAAGGGGAACGCGATCCTGCCAACTCTAATAAGAGCAGCCAATACGTCGCTGGTTGCCGGGGCTTTGCCCGTATAAGTTCGTTCGCGGTTCGCAAAACACGAGTGCCGAGAACCTCTTTCTCTTCCAGCGTTTCTGCCCTCTTTCCCCATGCCTACGATTCCATAAACGAAGCGGCATCATATCGCGGCCGAGCCAATCAAATCAATGTAAGTGAATTGCGCGGAGCGTGAAGAACCAAGATTTAACGTAAGATATTCCCCCCCGGGACGTTCGTGCGTGGTCCGAGAGTTTTTGTACCCGGGATTAGCAAACCCAAACGATGCGTCATCCCCCGGGCGCACTAAATCCCGGCTCCTGAGCTTCTTGCGATATCAATTTGTCGCTCCTTGACGTGAATGCGATATCGCAAATGGATCGTAAGAACGTTTTCATTTTCTGCGAGAGAGGGGGTCAGCAAAAATGCGAGGAATCCCAAACGACAAGTTAATGCGGGTCGTAAATTAATTTATTCATCTCGGCTAAATAAGTTTTTCCTTTCTTCATATAATTAAGATACAAAAGCATAATTATGGCGCGGCGAAATTGCCGTGCTTTCCATCTTCAGCTGGTATTCCGAGCGGCGCGCCGAGGGTGGAAGTTCGGCTCGAAAACTCGGGGAAAGTTTCTTGGAGGACGCGGGGAAAGAAGGGGAAGGAAGGACGGAAGGAAGGAAGGAAGCGCCACAGTGTGGCACAGCTGGAGCGCCTGTTAGTCAACCATAATTAATAACTTATGGCGGAATTAACGAAGAAACTGATGGCACGGTGTCACGTGTATTTGCGCAATAACTGCGTCTTTTGTTTGGGGATCCAGGACTCTTCTTCCGAGAGGGGAAACTTTTCAGGGCGTACACTGCATATTGAGTTGTATTAAATCGCGGGTTAGAAATTCGGAAAAGGTAAGGAATGTCATAGAAACTTTCTAGGGCTTCAGATGACACTGTGCAACACAAAAAAATGTCTGGGATGGAATCTTAAAAAATAGAATCTATGCAACATTTGGAAAAAATTATTTGAAGGTTTTTGCGAGTGTAGCTCGGAGACATGAACGAATTAATTTTGTTTTTAATGAGATTTCTAGAACTGGCAAAATTGGTAATTGGAAAACAAATTAACAGGAAAAGTAGAATCCTCGAACTTGAAAATCATGGTAATTGTTTGGAGTATCCTTCGAAAGTTTTGATGTCGAGGGTCATAAAAATTTAAAAATCATGAAAATGTATTTTAAATTCCAAAAATTGAACGGAAATTACCAGTGTTAAAAATATTTTTTTTATAACAATCAATTACTTTCTATGTATCTTTGTTGTACGAGCTGAACTCGCAAGATTCTTTGAAGAAGTTGTTTTTTAGGCTTGATGGATTAAATTTTTAAAGATTTTATTATGGATATAATTAATTTAAAAGTCGAATTGAAAAACATGAATATATATATATATTTTGTGTGTGAACTCTTACACTTTTTGGTTTTTGTCATGAAGTAACATGCAATAAAATGATTCTGAATTATTACTTCGAATAAATGCTCCCAATTTGTGTATTCTTTAGTAAATAATTTTGAATATTTCAAATTTTAAACGAATTTATGAATCCACATCTTCTAAATTTCAATTCAATAATGAGGTTTGTTATCTTCTCAAAATTCTGACTTTTTGTTGTAAAGCACACAAATTTTTATTAGAATTAGAATTTATTACATCAAGTCCACTGCAAAAATTAGCTAACCATTTTGAGATTGTTTGTAGTAAATTTAGAGTCATTTTAAGTTGAAATGTCTCAAAATTGACTATAAAACGACTCAAAATGATACAAAGTGTTTTATTTTTGAAGTGTTCTACGAAAGAATTAAGAAATGATATTGTTTCATTATATTTTTATCGATGTTGAATAATTTGGTTAATGTATATCGAAATAGTAAATCCTTCGGCGAATCACAGTAAGTGCTTTGAAAGGAGAATTCAACCTTTGAAAAGTGAATGTTTCACGCTAGAGTATTTATTTTATATTATTCAAGTTCTAATAAAATGATTCTTACTTTCATTTATGAGTATTGAAATTATTGTTTGAAACGAAAAGTTTACACTGATACATCAGGAACGAATAATATTCATCAATTACAAAATGTTTAATGTTCCTAAGTATTCGATTGCAAACTGAGTGATTTCTTTTAATAAAAATACGAACATTGCTAATTTTCAAAAAGAAATTATGTTTGAAAACGGTGATTTAAATAACAGCATATGAAAGTTTGAACTTCTACAATTTACATTCAGCACTATTATAATTATTATAATCAATTAGTTTAAGAACAAAAAAAGTAATCGAAATTTTACGAATTCATTTATCTAGAATAAAAACTTATTTTCAACGAATTTCAGAATAATCGCCTTCGAAAACTTTGTTCCACTTTATCTGACTTCATCAATTTTGTTAATAACTTTTCCGTAAAACCTACTTCTGAAGCAGAAAACAAATTTATTCATTTCCTTCCACCCAAAAGCTATTTTCAAACTTTGTTTTAACTTATTAAAAGGCATGAAATTCTACAAAAACTGAATGTTCTTGATAATTTGTATACATACTCATATGAATCATAAGGATTTTAATGAGTGTTGAAAATTGGTCACTTAATGGAAATTTATTATTTAAAAAACCGTTAAAATTCGATTTACAAACTACAGACCAAATTGTTAATGTTTTTCACGAGGAAATTTCGGTTCTGTAATAAGAAATCATCCAAGGTATAAGGTATAATGACGTCACGTTCAATATATTTTACTTTATTAGTTTCATTCAATAGGCTTTGACCGATTCATAATTTAATTTTACTAATTCACTAATTTATTATTGTGAAAGTTGGAATGATTGACTACATTGAACAGTAAAAATGCACCAGCAAACAATTGTTTACAAAAATATATTCTGTACTTTTTTATAAGTCGAAAATTTAGAATGCAATAAGTTGAACTTGATTAGTTTTTAAGTGAATTTGATCTGAATGTTTAGTCATTATGAAACATTACCAACAACATGTGAAGCAAAATAACGAAATGATATTTAATGTATTCCGCGATTTCTTAGTAAAATTCGATAGCATTGATCAACAAAATATTTAATGATCATGGAAAATTACCAATCACTGATAAAACGGAGTAACTGAATGATGATTATTTTTGTTACTGATGTACGTCGCAGGGTTTCCTCATGAACATGATTCGAAAAAGGATTCAAGAATTTTAAAGGGTCCAAGTCCTGGGGATGCTGCCAAAGAAGAAGGTATTTCTGGAACAACTGGATGCTGCCAGAGAATGAGGGATTCCTGGAGCAAGTGGGTACTGCCCGATATGGAGGATCTCCTGGAGCAACTGGGTGCAGTCATAGAAGAAAGTATATACGGAGAAACTGGATGTTGCCATGAACCAAGGGACTCCTGGAGCAACTGGATGTTGTCAAAGAAGAAGTTATTCATACAGCACCTGGATGTTGTCAGGAAAAAAGGGACTCCTGGAGCAACTGGGTGCAGCCAGAGAAGAAAGTATATATGGAGCAACTGGATGCTACCAGAAAGAAGGGGACTTCTGGAACAACTGGATGCTCTCAGGGAATGAGGTGTTCCCTGGAGCAACTAGATACGGCCAGAAATTGCCTTCGAGGGCAAGAATAGTGAAAAGGGTTGAAAAATGACGACACTGTGTTGTAATCACAAGTCTTAATTTTATCTTAGGAGAAATATGAATCTCATTCTAACCACGCAAGTCACTACCCTTACACTATCGCTAGCCTAGTTTTCATTTTAGTAAAATAAAACGCCACCCCACCTTTCGGACAGTTAGAAAATTACCTTACTAATTTTGTGCATTTATCTCACTCATTCATATCAGTTGAAACATCACGGATTCGATTTTAGAATTATACTATTACGACCGACTAACTATTGGCTTACTTAAAATCCCACTAATTCAAACTAAGAGAACATGATACAAGAATACTCAATAAGTATACTTCGAAACACTTTTTTTTGACCATTACTTTTCCCCAATAAACATTCTTGAACCCAAATTCCGCCAGTATCAAACCAAACACCACCTCCCTCTTCAACCCCGACCCCAAGAATCACAATTAAGCCCGCAATTCCTCATTCCCGTTGAAACAATCCCGCGAACCTCGCCGTAAGTATGACGCGACGTCTTCGCCGGCCGACACAGGATCGGTATGCCAGTCGAGGGAAGCCCTCGGTGTCCCGGCATTCATTACTCCCCACGAAAAAAAGCAGACCAGGGTATTCCGAGTCGCTTCCGACCGCATGGTCCATGTTCGTCCGAGCGAATAGCCGGGGACGTAATTGTGATAATTTCCTGGAGCTTCTCCTCGAAGGAGCGCCCTTATTGCCGAGGGACCCGCGCGTCGTAAGTTTCGTGGCGTCGTCCCAACGGGCGTGAGTTCCGGGCGACGTCGGAAAAGCGCACCTTCCATTCCGCAACAAACCCCTGTTTGCGAGAGAGCCGGGGGCCGGAGACATTCGGTATGAGAAACGCGTAGCTACGCAGCGAGCCCGTAGCTCAACTTGGATACCCTCCCCCGGCGCTGCCAAGGTGGGTAATCCTCTCGGGGGCGTGAGTTACTGCCAGCCTCCCTCTTCCTCTTTTACTTTCCCTCCCTGTCTGCGACTTTCCGCTCCCTAAGCTTTCTCGCCCCGACTCTTTTCTACGGCTCGGGACTGTCTTGCGTCCCCTGCCCCTCCCGCACGATCGAGAAGAATTGTACTTTCGACGTTGGGGAGTTATAGGGATACCGGAGTCAGGAATTTAGGGGCTTCTGCAGTTTTGGGGGTTTTTTTTTTACTGGAGGGGAGGGAGGGATTTGGGTCGAGTACACGGAAAAAAAAATTGATCAACTACCACCATAACCATAGTTGAAGCAACTATAATTCTAGATACAGAACACTGCTATGTATAAAATTGTTGGGTCATAATAACGTGCGTAATATGTTTTGCTACACTGTAAAGTAATAATTATCTACAAAACCATAGTTATGGTCATGAAAATCAAAATTATAGTTGTGGAGACCATAATTATTATTATAACAACAGAAATAATCATAATGGTTGTCATAGCTATAAGAATATGATAAAATGGACACAAAGTGGATATGAGTGGAAATGAGGTAGAGATAAGTGGATATTAGTGGATTTAGGTGATTATCTGCTCAATCCCACTTGAATCCACACGTTCCAACGTTATTCCCACTCAAATCCACTCATCCCTACTTATTTACACTTTATTTTTACTCAAATCTACTTAGATCTACTAATATATACTAATATCAACATATTTGCATTTATTTTCACTTGCAATGTAGCTGACCAGACTTAAAATGAATATGAGTGGAAATAAAATGAATATCAGTTGACATAAGTGGAAATAATGTAGAGGCAAGTAAAAATAAGTGCAAATTAGTGGAAATTAGTGGATTTTAGTCGCTATAAGTGAATTTAAGTGGAAATAAAGTGAAAATAAGTAGAGACGATAAGTAGAAATAAGTAGATTTAGATGAAAATAATGTGGAAATAAGTAGATACAAATTTAAATGATTGGATAGCCATCTAAATTTACTAATATCTATACTAACATTTACTTATTATATTTATTTTTACTCATCTCTACATCAATTACACTTATTTCTATTTATATCCACTTTATTTCCACTCCATCTACTTTGTGTGATCTGACAACCATAATCATAATGATTGTTTTTACCATAAAATTTTAACTCGAATCTCGTAAAATAAATGCAAATCTACGTTTATGGATGTGCCAACCATATGCATTGTTCTTATACACACACTTGCATTGACACACTAAACGAAACTGTATTGCAATAACAACGAATGGTATGATAGTCATTACCATAATGCAAATAACAATACATATATTGTTGCGATGACATAACAGTGTTTTCCATGTAGAAAACGTTGATATAATGCTACATGACACCTACTTGAATCTTTTATTTTATAGAAAGTGCTCTCGGAGAGAAAAGACTTGAGTGGAAGAATTAAACTTTAGTTGAAACGATTGGACTTCAGTTAGTGCGGACTTGACTGATCTTCTTGACATGGTTTCAACTGAATTTTGATTATTTTTAGTGATAGATTGATATAAATTAAATGAGGTTCAGTCGGAAGGAATAATAATTTTAGTCGGGGCGTATTTTTATGAACTTTTCCGGATGTAGATAATTATTTGCATGGAATAGGGTTTTGTCGGTTTGTTGTATCTTTTTGAGGTTTTCGAAAGATGGGGAAGACTTGATTGACTAAGTGTACAATTTTTTGCATTGTTTAGATATACTCCAATGTTAAAATATGTTCACGTTAAATTCTTGCAGAAAAAAGTTGTTTACGTGTTCAAAAATATTATAACACTAGAAAAAAATCGATCACACATTGTAAAACTGCTAGAAAAAATTACTACAGCTAGGATACAACGTTCATATTTTGATTTTATGGAGATTTTTTGAAAAGTTAATTGCGTTTGTTAAAGAGAACTTAGAATCATCTGACTATGTTTAGTAACGCCACATCGAAATTGTTTCTTTCAGTTCATTTCAATAACTAAATACTTTTATAAAATTTTAATGTAAAGTTTTGTTCTAATACACTGCTTCGATTGAAAATCATTATATTTTCGGCTTTACAAGTGATGTGAAATGAATGTTACTGATAGTTGCATTTTTCGTGAATGTTTCCAAACAGAAACCGCAAGAGATGTTTTGATGTTTATTAATGACACGTAATTGATTAATTACACAACAAATATAAAATCTTATAGATTCTGATTAGTTAAAAAAAATTAATAGGAATTTTAGTGAAAATTTTATTTATTTAGATATCAAGTTATAACTATGAGTATAAAGATATTTCCAACATTGATTTAATAAATTTTTATATCACTTTGCTTACAATCAAGTTATGAGCAAGTCAAAAACTTAAAATTTTTATCGATAACGATAAATTTATCACGTAAAAAAGACTGCAAAATGGATCTACATAAAATGTGCATGTTACTTCTTTATCATCAAAATTAATTTTAAGATCATAAAAGACGTTGACAAAAATTATTCATTCATTTATTTTGAAATGAAATATAAGATAACAGAGTGTGATTTAGTTTCCTTGAATTTTTCCAATTTCATGATTCTTAGTGTCATCATATGATTTCTTAAAATTTTGTTTATAATTTTTTCAACGTCAACAAATGGGATGACGCAAACACTATTTAAAGGGTGTATTAGCGCCAGAACCAATAGCTCCAGAGATCATAAGCGCCGGGGCCGTTAGCTTCAGTGCCGATAATGCGCCAGGTTCACACAATAAAAAAAGAGACTTTGCTGCAAGACAAAACTTCTTACAGTAAGATGTTTCCTGTCTTAAAATACGGTTAAGAGAATGATCTTTTGAAAGAATAAGAAAAACGTCGTGAGAACACTCTTTTGAGTCAAATGGTTTTTTTTGCTTAAAGAAAGTTTTGCCGCGACACAAAAGCCATATGCATGTGTCTATCATATAAAATGATTTTAAGGTTATGCAAATTGTCAATAAAAACACCTCTCTTAGCAACACTTCCTCATTCATTGTTTCAAAGTCATTTCAACTTTAATGTACAAAAATGTTGTTAACTGCATATGTATTTGTTTGCATTTGATGTAACTACCGTTAAACGACAAAGTGTTTTTATTGTAGTTGTCAACGAATCAGGCCGACAATCTCTCAAGTCGAAACTCTATTTAGTCAAGACGTTGAATGTCTTACAGCAAAAAATAAATTTCCAAAGTCAAGATTTGTATCTTCTTGACGCAAAAACTAATGTTTTGCGTTAACACTTGCAATGTTGATATACGGATCCATAGGAACGAATGAAACTGAACCGGAAAAATTTTTACACATATATTGACTCACTTATTAGGACACTCAAAATCGAATAAACATGCTGAATCGATTCATCGGAAAAAAATAAAATTTTCCAATGTGCTTCTCATGATTTTAGTGTCCAATTTGCCTCGTAATCAATTTTGAAACACGTACGCTAATGAGCGCTGTGTGTGTTAGTGGCCATCGGTGGCTGCGAAATGACAGTTCGAGAAAATCAACTTTCACGTCGATTCGCTCAATTCGAGGGCCTAAAACGGCTTTTTCGGAAAAAATGTCCGCTCCGAAATTTCGTAGTGAGTCCATACATATCCGTTTCATTAGGATTAAAAAATGTTTGCGCCTTCAATCTTTACAAAACGAGTACCTTGTTTTAAATGCATTGTAAATGGACGAAGTATCTAAGATTATCAATCTTTATGACTGAAGCCCCCCTTTAAGGACAAGACATGAAAGTATGATTAATTTTTATATCATTAATTATCAATAGTTCATAATAGAACAAATATTCCCAAGAAAATGTTTCCAAAAAATTATGCAAACGAAAAAATCATCAATAAAAAAATAAAAATTCAAAACAACAATTCATTTCCAAATCCTTACACTTTTTCTTTGACGGATCCATGCTTGGCCTCTCTTTTGGCATCCTTGACAGCAGCTTCGCAATCGGCGATGGTCTCCTTCTTGGTGTCGATCTTGACTTTCAAGTTCTCCATGGACTTGGCGTGTGTTTTGGGAACAGCGCGTTGATGGTTACAAAGAATGGCAACCGCGCGATTGGCACGATTGTAAGCCAAAATTTTTTCAGGGATTGAGTATTCCTCTTTCGTGAGCTCGTCCAGCTGTTGCTGTAGCGTGATGGAAGCGTTGTAGGTCCTGAACACTTTGGCCGTCAATCCTTCCATCAATTCGTTCAAATGCTTGTTCATCACGCTCGTGTTGAGTCGATCGAACAAGTCGTCACCGGGTGCCTTGTTTTCCATGAAAAGCTGCAGATTTTTGAACACACGTTTCTCCACTGGCACTTCGTTGTAATACCTTATCGAATCCTTACCTAAATAACAAACAATGTTTATATCGAGTCATTTTTTTTTCAATAAATACAGAGTGGTCACAAATTATGAAAAATAAAGCTCTTTGAGTTTTTCACGTTATCAAGTTATATTATAGATTATTTTCTCAAAAAATTCTAAATGAAAAAAACTTAATGTAGTTGCTAATAAGTTCATTTTAACGTGTGCTGTTATTTATATATTTTTGATATTAGTACTTACAATATTATAAATCGTCACACATATGTATGAAGGGTTAGCAGTCAAAGGGGATAAGGAACCATTTTATGTATAGCTCATTTTTTGGTGCGAGACATCAAAAACCGAATTGCAAGTTAATTGTTTATCACCTTTTTACCAGTAGCCCTTTATATATTCTCACAATTTTTAATTTTTTAAATTTTCGCCTCGAATGTCTATTCCAATTGATTTTTGGTGAAGACGTTTTTTTAATTTTTATCTTTCAATGTTTCTATATTTTATTTGACATTTTGAATGTAATTGAATTTTTTCTCAATCGTTTTTTCTAATTCAATTTTTTTGAGACATTTTTTGTGATTATCTTTGAATTATTATTTGATAACTTTCAATTTATTCAAAATTCATAATAATTTTTTTCTGATTTTTGAAGATTTAACGTTGTTTACTTCTCAGTTATCTATTAATTTTGTTCATTTAGAAACTCTTTTTCGAATTCGCAATTATTTGCTTCAATTCTTTAATATTTTCAACTTGTGTTTATTTTAATATTTAAATTTTACAATGTTAGGCTATTATTTGTTTTTTATTTTCCTATTTAATATTCGCGTTCTTTTATTTGTAGTTGATCAAATTTTTCATTTATTCGTTCCTTTTTCTGAAACCAAGCATATTTCTTTCTTCGAATTTTGATGTTTTTAGCTGAAAACTGAATAAGATGTTAGAAAATTGAGAATTCAAAAAATCAGAAAATAAAAAAAAATAAAATAAAACTATTCGTATTGTTCAAATTTCACTGTTTCAGCTCTTCAGATACCTAGGCATGTAATAAACGAACGTTCATTGTCCATACTTTGCGATCACCCTGAAATACTTAGTTAAAAAAAGTTACCCAAGAAATCGAAAATCACAATGTAGTCTTTCCCATCTTTGTGTTCGTGTAGCGCGATGTGCTGAACACGTAGGGAGCAGCAGCCAACTGTATCTGCTTGTTCATCTCCATCTTTTTCGTTACCAGCCCTGAGGGCAAGCTTATCGATGAAGTACAAAGCGACAGCGCGTTGTCGAATGCGCATTTCTTTGCTTTTCCAGTCACGTATGTATTCATGTCGAATCTTGTCGATGCACTTAGCCAGTTTCCTGGCAATTTCGTATTTCTGCCAATCTTTTTCCCCTTTTAATTTGCTTGACGGATTCAACATGACATACTTGACCTGACCTTGAACGTTCTCTGTCCAAGACGCCAGCCAAGTAACACTGGGATCATGCCTGATTTCTTTCCACTTATGACCAGCCGGCGGTTTTGGGAACACCGAGTCCTTAGAGCAATTGATGAGCACCTCTTCAGGCATCACCCTTTTCTTCAATTTGCCCATTTTTGGATGATCGCCACGACCACGGAATAAACCAGGAGGTTCGATCTTGAAGTTACCGATTTTCTCATTGTGGCCGTCGATTTTACAAAAACCAAACTCCTTCTGAACCTCTTCGTTCTTTTCCTTAATGGCCTTTTTTTCTTCCTTGGACATTGCTTTTCTCTGTTCGGATTGTTGCACAAAATACTCTTGCATCTCTTTAAAGTTGCACTTGCTCAGTTCTGTGATCTTGGCACGCTCCGAGTCATTCATGATTTTGCACCAGTCTTTAAAGAAGTTTTCGTTGAACTTTTCTTTTGTCGTATAATCATGGTCCAACATTCTGGCGTAAAAGGTCGCGACCTCTTCTGTTTCTGGACTGAGTTTCATGTGCTTGCCGTTATAGTAGAATTTGACTCTCTCCGGCAACGGTTCGTAATCCGGAGCGAAAACCGGGCCTTTGTGTTCCAGGAAATGCCACTTTTGGCCATCACTTTTCTTTTCCTCCTCCCACCTGAAATTTCCAACAAAATTTCCATCAAGTGATTAGGGTAGTTGAAAGTTAATTTTTTGGGTCAAAATAATTGCGACATTATTCATTTTGAGATTATTTTTATTTTTTCTTGCAATTATTTCAATCTAAATTTTTGGCTAATCCCTGGACTCCAATGCCTGTTCATAATGGTTTTTGTTTTGTTTTTTAAAA
>JABFQI010000425.1:0-11541 GCA_022816925.1 Trichacis sp. ZL-2020 | reverse complement strand
TACACTCGACTCTCCCAAATTTCACATTCTCAAATGTCACACTCTCTCAAATGTCATCAAATTCTCTCTCATATGTCATCAAAATCTCTCTCAAATGGAAACTAAACTTCCTGCTTTTATCAAAAAAAATTTTATATGATTATTTTACTTTTTTTACATAAAAATATGGAAATTACATGAAAAAATACGAAAGTATTAAAATTGACTGCAATAATTAATCTTTTCTGTACGAATTTGAGTAAAAAACATCAATTTTTTTGTTATTTTGGAAAAATTAAATTAAATTATGCAAAAAATTTTTGTTTTATTTATCTATTTGATTTGAACGTTTATTGAATAGTTTTTAAATGCACTCTGCAACATAAAAATCTGTCAATAAACACATTACCTACCATTGAAATTTTGGAGAGCGCGTCAGGTGACATTTGAGAGATTTTGCGTTCCCGAGAATGTGAAATTTGGGAGATTCGAGTGTACATATAAAAATTATTTTTCAATATATTTCTATGATCATTTCAATGTATCTACTTATATTTAAAAAAATGTAAAACATACGTTTGTATGATTAAAAATGTCAAGATGTCCATTATTTAATTATTTAAATTTTGATTTTGAAACTTAGATTGGCGAGAATTGGAAGGAAATGTAGGGAACATCTTGCTAAAATGGATATACACCGACAAAGTGCCCCAGGAACATTTGTCGCTGCAGCTGATGAAAGCAGCTTCAAAGTTTCAATTGAACGACCTCATGGAAAAATGCGAGAGCTATTTGTTAGGAACAGTGGGTTTTGATGACTGCGTCCATATGTACACTGTCGCTGAAGAATTGAACGCTCAAAGACTTAGAGACCATTGCAGTTCTTTAATATCTACCCACTGGGTAAGTAAGTCTTTGGCTCTGTTTTATCACATTCAAAAAATAACAAAAGGAGTATTAATAATATATATAATAATAATAATATAATAATAGTTTATTTGTCTTTGGAGAAATCCATTACAAATGACCGAGCGTGTCGGCTCGTGCAGTATAAATACACTTTGTTTAAAAGTTACATTAGTTGGACTTACGGTTATGAGCACACGTACATTACATATTTGTCGATTCTTGAGTACTTAAAGATATGTCTTAGTTTAATTTGTTTCAAAGTTTATCTTAGTTAATAAATAATTGGATAGACTATATTTACTCCGCTAGGATAAAGGATCTCAGCTTTAACGCTCCCGATATGTAGTAGAATAAATTTGAAACATTTTCTCTATTATAGGAACATAAAGTTTCAAAAAAGCCCTTATCGTTCAAGTAGCGAGTTCTCAAATTTGAGTATATTGGGCATTCAACTAGGAGATGACTCAGACTCTCTATTCTGTTTAAATTACAAAGCGAGCAAAGGTTATCTGTGTCAATCTTGTATGAGATTTTGTTTATGTTGATTCTCAGCCATTTTTCTCCTGCTAGTCTACATTCAGCAAAAACTCTCAAATGTGATATAGGCAGAGGCACGGCCAGATAGGGTTCGTAGTATAAGTTTTGGGTGTCTTTTAGATCTTTGTAGTTGGGGCTAAATGTAGAATATTTGGTTCTTTCCCGATCTTTGTCGAAATTGAGTCGCTTTGCTGCTGCTTCAATTGTAGGTAGTGCAAGTTCAATTGTTTTAGGGTTATCACAATCAAACAGGTATTCATGACCTAGCTTCGTTAGTACTGATTTCAATTGAGTATACCAATTTAATCTAGACAATCCACATGTATGTTTATCATTGTGAATTAATTGTTGTAGCATTCTTTTAGGGTACCTATCAGAGTCCATTGAAAGGATTTTTATCCAAAATTTGACCGCTCTTTTCCAGACCTCTGCTTCTAGTTTTGTTGTGCCTGTCTCTAACCTTACCATATAACCAGGTGTAAATCGCGGTAATTGTAGAAGGCGTTTATAGAAATCAGTTTGAATTTTTTCAATTTCGTCTGAGAAGTTTAAGCCCCAGATTCCCGAGCCGTATAGTGTTGTAGAGGCTACCATGGCACTAAAAAGTTTTTTGCTCGTTTCCCAGCTTGTGTTTTTACCTTTACATAAAATTTGCCAGATAGCTCCCATCGCCGCTCTTCCTTTAGATAGTGCCGCCTCAGTGGCTGATTTGAAATTACCTGTTGATGAAAATACCACGCCCAAGTAGGTGTATCTTTTGACAACATTCAGAGAGATATTTCTGTACTTGATATTTTTTTCTTTTTTCGGCCTACCTCCCTTTTTGAAGATTAAAATTTCCGTTTTTTTCGAGTTTACTTCTAGACATTTTATTTCGCAGTATTTAGAGAGGGTGTCAAGTTTACTTTGTAGGTCTAGCAAATTTTTGGAGAGAATAATTAAGTCGTCTGCAAAAAGTAAAATTTCTATGTCTTTTTCTATGTTCTTGTGTCCCTCCTTTTTAAAGAAGTCTAATATATCATAGAGGAGAATAGAAAATAGAAGGGGGCTAAGCGAGTCACCCTGGAGCACTCCTTGAGTAATTTCTATTTTGCTTGACTTTTTCCCACCGTTTAGGCGAAGCCTCATGTTAGCTCTACGGTAGAGACTCTGCAGGGTCTTGATTAGCTGTCCGCTAATACCAGCCTCATACAACGCTCTCCACAAAACCGGATGGGCCACCGAGTCAAACGCCCGACGAAAATCTATGAAAGCTGCATACAATTTTCCTTTCGGTCTAGAAAGTTCGGTTGCAATTCGTGCGTGTAATGTAAAGATATTATCTTCGCAGCCCCTTCTTTTTCTAAAACCAGATTGACATTCTGGTAAAATTTTGTTTTTTTCACACCAAGAGGATATGCGGGTCGCAATTATAGTAGTAAAAATCTTTGATATGGAGTTTGTAAGCGCGATGCCTCGGTAGTTGATCGGATCTTGAGGATTATCTTTTTTGTAGATCAAGGTTATCTCGGAATGGCACCAGCTCTCTGGAACCATTCCGGTTTCCAAGACCTTGTTAAATAGTATTGTTAAATATGATATCCATTTGTATGGGAGCCATTTGAAAAAGGAGTTAGAAATGCCATCCGGCCCCGGGGCCTTATTTTTTTTCAGTGCTTTAATCACCTGATTTACTTCATCAATTGTAATTTCGTCATCAAGTGTAGGGTGCCTGCAATCTAGGAATGAATCCTCCGAAGAGCAACGCGGTGGAAAGATTTCCTCGTAAAATTTTTCAAGGTCTTTTTGCGGTATCGGGCATCCTGGAGATTTCTTACTTTTAAAATTTTTTACTGTTGACCAAAAAGATTGAGGGTTTTTTACTTCTGCAAGCTTAGACTGTTGGAGTTTATGATATTCGGTTTTTTTAATTTTATAGAGTCGTCTGTAAGTTTTTTTAGCTTCTAGGTAGTGTTCTTGAATTCTGACGTCTTTTGTTCTGCACCATTTTTTGTACATTTTTTTCTGCGCTTTATTAGCCGCGGAGCAGTCTTTATCGTACCAGGGTTTATTCTTGATCTTTTGAGTTAGATTTGTTTTTGGTTTTATTGTTTTTATCATTTCGGTTTCCTTTGCAGCTAGTTTTATTGCCTCGATCAAAGCATTATTCATAGAGTCAATATCAGTTAATACGTCAAGGTCAGGAGGATCAATTTCTGAAAGATATTCAAAGAAAGCTTCATCGTTTGCGGGGTTCCAATAAATAACCTGGGAGCTATTTTTTGTTTCCTCTTGTTGTAAAACTGATTCGTATATAGTATCTTTCAAGTGTACGCGGATAGGGAAATGGTCTGAGTGACCCAGATTAGCTACTGAAAAGTCTAGGAAGTATTCTAGTCCATTATAATTAGTCCAAATAAAATCAATCGTGCTAGAACCCTTATGATTTATGAAAGTTGGTTCTCCCTTGGAGTCAGAGAAACTTCTGCCATTTAAGACTACTAGTCCAAGATTTTCTAGTTCAGATGCGAGTAAGACACCGTTTTTATTAGTTATCGTATCCGAAGAATTTCTCGTGAAGTTAAAGCAGGTATCTGTAGACATCGATTCGTCTATTTGGTTTAAATCTCCGATTCGAGCATTGAAATCCCCACCCATAACAAGAACGCCCTCAAAATTTCGTAGTCTAAATCTCAAAAACGAAACCAGGTCATCAAATTCCTCTTCAAATTTCTCAGGGTTAATATATATGTTGATTATAAGAAAATTAATGTCATTGATAGAGCAATTCATTGCCATAAAGCAGTTATTTGTGTTATTTTCAATTTGGACATTTTGGACAATATTTTTATTTACGAGTATACCCATGCCCCCACTGGCTCTGCCTCTTACCTTGTCTTTTTTAGCTGGGGAATCAAAAACTGTAAATTTGGAAAAATTGCTCGGAGCATATTTTAGTTTTTCACAAATCCACGACTCGGAGAAACCCAGGATCGCAGCGTTAGAGAAACAATCAAAAAAATCTTCGTTCGGGATATCAGCTAAGTTTTTAAAGCCGTGTAAATTCCAAAATGCTATAGAAATAAAGTTAAAATTAAAGTTGTCTGCTCTGCGGGGGAAATTCGATTTGGGGTTGCTCCTCCGGGAATCGCGCAAGGGTGTTGGTTGATCCTCAGCTTTCGTTGTCGTAGCTTCTGCGAAAATTCCGGGTAGGCGAGGCCTTGCTGTTAAAAGTATGGCGGGGCGTGGTGTGGCCCGGATCTAGAAGGCCCTCTCCCTCCTTCCACAACCTCACCTCTCCGTTGACAGTCAGCTTTTGGTACCCGACTCTGACCTCGTTGCCCTTCCGCTTTTCTTCCTCCGCCAATTTGAACAGGTTCCTCTGAATCTCTCTCTCTTTGATTGTTCGGTCGTTGTTGATGGAAACTTTAGTGCCTGCTAGTTTCTTCTTGTTGGACATTATTTCACGCTTGTCATTTTGGCTGTTGAGTTTGGCAATAATAAGGTCGGTGCCTTTTTTAACCTTGATTTTTGTGGCATCAGTCACGGCGACCTGGACGTTTAAGGCGTCCTGAAGAAAGCTGGAGACTTCCGAGCTAAGTTGATCTGTTTTTGGTGAGAATCCATGTATGACAATATTGTTTTTCTTTTCCACTCTGGACCTTATCTCGTTACTTTTCTCAAGTTCCGAGATTTTTCTCTGCATTTCATCTCGTTCTTCTTTCCATTTGGTTTCTCTTTCCGCAAATTCTTCAGCCACAATTGTACGTACAGTAAGTTTAACCTCGGCCATTTGGTCCCGGATATCTTTTATGTCGTTGCTCAGTCCGTCCACCTTGAACAGAATCTCCTCGAGCAACTTTCTCACACTGTCATCTTCTAGAGCGGGAGTTTTGGGGTTGGTTTTGACGATTTCGCTGGTGCCAAACATTGCTTTGATGTTTTTGTTGTTGGCAGAAGCGTTAGAGGTGCTGCCACCACGACCTCCGCGGCTTGTTCCTGAACTACTCCCCCGCCCTACTCCACCACGGCCCGCCATTATGATAATGCTCAACAGTTTCCGGGGAGCGTTCTAACCTCGAAAATTTTGGGACTTTATTTTCAAGGCAGGGTGCTTGAAAAGTAGAATTGAAATCGAGAGAGCTTTTTGCGCGGCGTGAAGCTCTGTTTCGATCAAACACAAAAACAACTCCCGACTTGTGGAGGGGCTAAAACTTACTGGGGAAATTGTAAAAAAACAGGGGCAGAAAAGCGCGCGCGTGTATGCTTGTCAGTGCTCCAACCGGAAGTCCAAATTCCGGAATTTGTTTGAATAATTTAACATTTATAAAAATTTTGAAATATTCGAAAATTTCATTCATATATATATGTTTTCATTCCGCCAATTTCGGACATTAGATCTGATGCTAGATTTCATATTAGATTTTAAGATCTAATATGTTAGATCTAACATGATTATTTTCAACGAAAGAAGTGAGAAATCTTATCCTGGAAATTTCTAAATAAATCGCCAAAACCTAAAATTCGAACACTTGAATTTACATTTTTCATATTAAAATGATAATATGTATACTCAGATTAAATATGCAGTGAAAATTATAATGATTTGAATATAATTGGACTTTCTCAACGTTTTTCAACAGATTCCCTCGAACAACGAGGGAATCTGTTGTTCTACAAAATTAGATGCAGTTTTAGTGTAATTTCTTAGTCAAACAAAGTTCATGATATAAATATTTAGAAAACTAGTTTGGAATAATTTAGATCGGAGACTACGGCTATTTGTTTGCATTCTCATTCAAATTGCTCAATTTGCATAAATTGTCGTAAAGTTGTTTTCGATCGAGTCATACATTTTTTTGATTGAGTGTAATTCTTTCATTGATTCACAAGCATACAGTTTTTCAATGACGAAGAGGTACTAAACTCGAATAATGAATAACATTGATGTGCATAAACACATTTTTTATCAGAAAAAGATTTACGGTTAATTGAGTTGATAAACTCGACGAAGAAGGTTATATTGAGTGACAGCTACATCTAATTTTGTAATTCTGTTTTTTTAAATTTCGGTTGCGATAGTGTGCAATCTCTTTATCAGTACGTTTTTTTCTTATATACGTTTTTATGAAGATTATCAAACAACCAGTCTCGACACTAGAAGAAATTTTTCCAATGAGAATTTTGCAAATTAATTAAGAAGGTTCTCGAGTTTTGAGGGGGCAATTTTGAAAAAATTTATTGAACCAATATAAAAAACTACGTAAATGATTTGAAAGCTTGATTTGGTTGACTCAAAATTACCGATCAAGTCAATAAATGCTCGAAAAAAATATTTAAAAAAAGTTCAGTTGTGACGATGATTTCAAATTTTTGATTGTTTTCTATGATGAAATTTTCGCAGATTTCAACAGATTTTGAAATTCGACCATACATTTGGTTCGTTAGTAAATTTGTTTTAAAAAATTCTTTTTTTAAAAGGTTTTTTTAGAATAAAATTATCAATAAATGCATTTTTTTGCAAACAAATGAGTTCAAAAAAATCTGTAGACATGAATTATAAAAAATTCAATAATTCAAACCAAATTAATTGTCAAAATCTAAAATCAGTTGAAAAATACAAAAATTTTATCATTGAATACAGTACAAAATTCCAAACCATCGTAAAATCGTAACCATTTGTTAACAAATTTTGTTCGATCATTTGTTGACTTGATTAGTAATTTTAACTCACTTAAATCAAGCTTCCAAATCACGTAAGAAGTTGAATAACATTTTCTTAAATTCACCGCCACCCCCCCCCCCCCAGACTAGAGAAAATTTTTAAATAATTAATAAATAAGATAATTAAGTCAACCTTAAATCATACTCATCACTATAATATTATAAAAACATTTTACATTTCTTCATTATAATTAGTGACATAAAAACCTAAAAACTGAAAAATTCCAAAAATCGCAAAAAACCATTCTCTATTCCCAGACTGCTAAACACGGATACTTTTTTTTTCGAAAATGATTCCGCATTCTTCGGCCGCGATAAAAATCGTCGTGCTTTCCGAAACCGTAATTTACGACGTACCGGTCTCGCGCGTAAAGAGGAAGTCTCGGAATGGCAAAGGTGAGGCGCGGGACATAATACCCCCCGGTATTCTTCATTTTTTTCATCGCCTCCCGAGCCCCGTCCCGCATTAACATCATCGGGGATATTGTTACACGTGTTGGCAAACTCGCGCGTCACACCTACGTGGGCAAGACACGCGAATACATAGAAACCCACGCACGCCCGTGCGTCGAGACGAGGAATGTCATAATGAATAGCAAACGCGGCCAACGTCTATCGCCGTGCCAAAAAAGGATAATTGACTGTCAATCACCCCGTTGAATAATTTTTCAAAAAACCCGCGAAATTAAAGTTTGAAAAAGCAGAAAAAATACTAAAACCTCGTGAAACAGCTGCTCATTATAAATATTGTGCAATTTTAGCGCTCGATAGAAACTCGGTCTACGCCTATGGGTGCGTTCCGAAATCTGACTTAGGTAGTTTTCAGTCGTACCACCTTTTTGGAATTAATTTTATTGATATTCTGGAGGATTATTACATTTTATATAATTTTTTGTTCTTTTTTTTTCATTTTGGAATCGGAAATTATGACTTTTTACTTTTGTGAATGGAATTTGAGGCAGTTATTATTAAATTTTTTTTATTTTTAGATCGTGTCAAGTTGGCAATAATGAAAAAATGGCGCTCTCGTGAAAATATAGTAGACGATGTATAAATATCGTGGCCGAACTTTATGAGAAATCTGATTTTTGATTGAATAAATAGTAAATTTTATTCGCGAGAATTAAATAGTAATGGTTTTTGAATTTTGAAAAAAATAAAATGGAAAATTGTAGTCAGGAATAATATATAATATTGGAAGGCAATGTTGTTCCGACATTCTGTTTCTGTTATTTTTAAACAATATTCTAAAATATTCTAATTCTCTTTGGGATCTTTCGAGACTTTCTAAAAAATCATGTAAATTTTTGAAACATTCTAGTATCTTACAGAATCTTAAAAAATTTTTTTTAAATAAATAGAACTTTCTCATATATTTTAAAGTTTACTAGAATTTTTTGGAACTTTCTAAAACATCCTATAATTTAAAAAATCTAGAACTTTCTAGAAACTTCTGAAATATTACATTTTTCAAATCTTTCTTGACTGTTCTGTAGTCTTACAAAATTTTTTTATCTTCTAGGACTTTCTAGACGATTCTAGACCATTCGGAAAATTACTAAAATATTTTAAGACTTTCTAGAAAATTCTCAAACTTTTTAGAATCTTCCAGAACTTTTTTTGTCTTTTTTTTATAACTTTTTAGAGAGTTTTAGAATATTATAGAACTTTCTGTAACTATGTTAAACATTTCAGAACTTTACACAACTTTCTAAAACATTTTGCAAATTTCTCATTAACCTTTTAAATATTATAAAACTATCTGGAATTTCTTGGAAATTTCTGGACAATTTAAAAATATTTTCCAAAATTTAGTAGCAGGATTTTCAATGATTTCGAACTTTTAAGAATATCTTATAACATTCCAGGACTTTTTTAAACCCTTCTTAACATTCTATGTCATTTCAAAAAATTTTTAAATAAAAAAATCTAGAATATTCCAGAAGCTTTTGGTAATTTCTAAAACATATTAGAATTTTTAGAATGTAAGCACGTAAGCTTAATAGAAAATTTTTAAGTCTATTCTACTCCTTCCAGAACTCTCAAGCGAAGAATAGAGCATTATGGAACTTTTAAAAATATTATTTAACTTTTTAGACAATTTGAAAATATTTTACAACGTTATGAAACTTTCTCAAACATTCTCAAACTTCCTAGAATCTTCTCAAACTTTTTTAATCCGTCTAAAACTTTCTAAAACATGCTCAAAACTGTACAATATCCTTCAACTCTGCAATTTTTCAGAATTTTCTGGATTATTTAAACATATTTGAAAGCTTTAAAAAACCTTCAAGAATATTCTAGAATTTCATGAAATGTTCCAGCTCTCTAGAATCTTCCAGAACTTTTCTAAACTCTCTAGAATTTTCTGGACAATAATGAAATATTTTGAAGATTCTAGAACTTTCTAGAATCTTCCAAGACTTTTCTAAACTCTCTAGAATTTCCTGGACAATAGAGAAATATTTTGAACATTCTAAAACTTCCTAGAATCTTCTAGAACCTTTTTAATCCACCTCAAACTTTAACCAGCTGAAACCTTTTTAATATTCTAAAACTCTTTAGAATTTTTCAGAACTTCCTAGACTATTTAAAAATATTTGAAAGCCTTAAAAAACCTTTCAGAATATTCTAGAATTTCATGAAATTTTCTAGCTTTCTAGAATCTTTCAGGACTCTTCCAAATTCTCTAGAATTTCCTGGTCAATGGTAAAATATTTTAAAACCTTCTAAAACTTACTGAAAAAAACTAGATCAGGAAACCCCGAAAGTCCTAAAACTTTATCGAACTTTTTAGAACGTTCTAGAACCTATAAAAGACTTCGAAAATTCGAAAACTTTCTAGAGCATTCAGAACCTTCTGCAAATTTCTGTATCTTAAAAGAATATCCTACAAGTGTTCAGATTACTCTGCAATATTTGATGTAACTTTCCAAAAACATTTCACAAGCTGCTAGAATATCATACAACAATTGAGAACAATCTAAAGCTTTTTCAAACATTTTAGGACTTTACAAAACTTTCTAGAACATTCTAAAATTTTCACAAACTTTCAGAATATTCTGAAACTCTCTAGAATTTTCTTGAAAATTCTAGACGTATTGTAATAAAATATTTGAGAACTTTTTGAAACCTTATTGAATATTATAGAACTTGACAATACTTTATATAACATTATGAAACTTTCTGAAACTTCTAGAACTTTTTTGGAACATTCTAAAATTTTTTGCACAATTGTATTCTAGAATTACTAAAACCTATCAGAACATTCTAAAATTAGAAACTTACAAACGGCCTAAAACTTTATTAAACTTTCTAGAATAATCTAGATTTTATAATGAAACACTTTGGAAAATTCTAGAACATGTAGAACCGTCTATAAATTTCTATGTTTCGCAAGAATATTCTACAAAGGTTTAGAACATACTAGAACTTGATAATAAAAGTTTCTAGAATATTCTATATATTTTTCAAACCTTTGAAATATAATTCTGAGAACTCTAAAATTTTCTAGAACTTTCTCTACTGTTCTGAAATGTTTTAGAACCTTTTGAAACATTCTCAATTATTTCAGAACTAGAGACCTAATTGGTACTTTCTGAAACTTTTTAGAATCTTTTAGAAATTTTATAAACACAATCTGACGTTTTCTGTGCAACTGTAGAATATTCTAGAATTTCCCAAAACTTTCTAAAATATTCTATAATAGTCTAGAAATGTCTATATTTTACAATAATATCCGAAAAATGTGCAGAACGTTCTAGAGCTTTTGGAATATTCCCAAACTCATTAGAAGCATTTCCGCATATCTCAAATTAAAGTAAATGTCCCAATTAGTGAACTAGTAAGATTTTCACTAAAAAAAATTAATAAAAAATGTATATAAAATTACTCTTATGCTGAATGATTCATTAAATTTGAAAGAAAGTTCCTTCTGCTACAAACTTGTAGTCCCACATCTTAAAACAAAAAATTTTTCAATTAATTAATCATTATTTCGTGAATTCATGCTCATGTACCAATTTGTAGTCTATTAGGAAATGCCTATGATTCAAGAGTTTTTTACAAATTGTGACATGCACTTTAATAATTATTTAGATTGTTATTCCAAAATGTTGGTTCGAACATATATCGATTCTGAGCTATTTCAATGCTGAGTTTTTTTTGGAAATTCTATAACTAATTATTTGTTTGTTATAAATACCCTAACAGCACAAAATATTCAAGGAATGTTCCAGAAAAATTCTCTAGAATATATATATGTCCGACCTTTATCTCCCCTAACAGCAGAGAATATTCTTGAGAATATTCTTAGAATATTTCTATGTCCGACCTTCATCCCATACGGCCAATATTTAAAAAAATATTCTGAGAATATTCCGAAAGAATATTTCTGGAATATTTTCCGAAAAT
>JABFQI010000424.1:0-11541 GCA_022816925.1 Trichacis sp. ZL-2020 | reverse complement strand
AGAACTATGGCACAAGAAGTTCGAGTAAGGTTCGAGGCTGAGAATATAAGCCCGTGGTTGAAAAAATAAGTCTCCAGGCTGAAAATGTACGCCCGTCGCTAAAAAAACGAGCGTCAAGACTAAAAATATGAGTCTTGGCTGAAACAATAAGCGCCGGTCTCAACAAACGAGACAGGATAAGAGAGCGTGAGCCTGCTGACTCAAAATATAAGCCAGCATAAGTCTTTTTAAGCAACAGGCTTTACATATAAGCCGGCATTGGCCATTATTAGCCTCTGTTGGCCTCTATAAGCCTGTATTTTTTCATCCCGGGATTGCTCCGGAGCAAACAAAAATACGAGAAAAAACACGAAGTTTGCTCCAGATATTTTGTGCGATATGCCGAAATTGCAAAGGGTGAAATTTTGTTAAAAAAAGATACATTACATTAGAGTATTTGAGTTCAGCGTACTCTACATAAGGATGCTTTCATTAAATCTCTCAGAGCGCTACTTCTCGCAAACGAATGAGTGAAAAAAAACTTAATTACATGAACTGCAGCAAATTAAGTAGCAAACAACATACATGACCAAAATCCATAATCCCAGCTTCGGTACATGATCACATTAGTGTATTTTAGAAAGAAAAGAGCATCTTCTACAGGTGTCCGACATGTAAGTAATTTAAAAGGTATACATTGCAAAATCCCAAACACTTTAGATTAAGTTTATCATAAATCTGTAATTGTGAAGCAATAATTTCTTACTAGGGTGTACATTGTTCGCTAGATGTGATAATGAAATTCATTTAGGCTTTCTTTATTTTCACTTTTTTCACTTTTCACACTAGTGTTTCATGTAGCCATTTCTGAAACGTTTCAAGTGTGTCCATATTGAATCTTATAGGAGACACTCCCGCGTTTCATGTCATTGAGGTGTTAGTAAGACGAGAGTTTTTGCAGTGTGCCAAAACAGTTTCATGTTCTCTACCTTTTTTATTATGAACAATGCCTACTTCATAAGGACACGTCAAAAAACTTTTGTATCATTCAATTGCAGTCAATCATTGTTGCACAATGCTGCGAATAGGACATCTGAACAACTTGGACATTTTAGAAATGGTGAACGAAGCTCATGTTCAAGCTGACCATGTTCGAATGAATTTTCTACCCAGAACTGATCAATTTGAGTTAAGCGACATGCAGTTCATGCGTCTTTTGAGATTGGATAAAGATAGTGTTGACTATCTGATTGATGAGATGGAAACCTTCAATGGCGGACCCGTTCGAGCATCTGCCATCGACACTAGTACTAAGGCATGTATTACTTTTTCCAATCTGTCATTCATTTGAAATGTAAATGAAGTTTTTCAAATCAACTCGTACACTACTTCCTCAAATTTACATTCACTCTAATTGCTTAAAATAATGCTGAAAACATCGTGTTTTGGATAAGTGTAAAACTACCAGCACGAGACATAAAACATTAAAGTGCGTGGTTGAAATCACGTATTGAACCTCAATTCTCAGGGGATTTCTAAGATTCGTCAAAGGCTTATTTGCGTATGTACTATAGTAACCTGCACGTATCAGAAAGAAGCCACTACAAGAGGATCTGTTTACTATTATTGTCTCCGAACTAGCAGCCTTAGAACATCGACCGCGAGATTTTACGACGTGTATTGTAAAGAGACCCTCCTTTGATGACATGTCTAACTCCACTTGCAAGCGCATGTGTTATAACCTGCATGTGTTATCACCTCGCTGTATGACGTTACGTCATACAGCGAGAATTTGGAATCTAACGCCCGTCGAACCGACTCTGTCATCGCGTAATGAAAACTACATTTGGTATAAATATTTTGTGTGGCGAATACGTATTTATGTGTGGGCACACATTCAACACACCGATCGTCCAGTAGTAAAGTTGAAACCTTCAAGTTTCATGAAAAACTTATAAGTTTTGCAAATTCCTTATAGGTACTCAAAACCTTAAAAGAATTTTTCATACTCATGAAGGAACATATAAAACTTATAAGTTTCCGAATCTTCAAGTCACCATTATAATTTTATTTTACTTATGAGGCAGAAAAACTGCACAGTATACTTTTAATGTAGCGCAAATCATGTGTTACTCACTTAGGGCCAAAACAGTGTTTTGCCACGCGCGTAGTATTAAAAAATCATACGTCCTGCATGAACAAAAAAATACATTTGACGATGAAACGAAATTTGTTTGAAAGTATATCCAATTCATCGCGAAACGATATACTTTCATCGCGAAAATCTCATCGTCGAGGTTCCTTGCGACGATAAGCGTAAAAAGTTTTACCGCTGAACGGTTTCGTTCAACAACCGAATGATTTCGTTTCATGAGAAAAGGATAATGCAGATTTAGTATTGACAGCCACTGTATGTTCAAAAAGGGTTAGAAAATGCGCGCGTGTAAATAAAAGATGCATTCGGCGTCCTATATTTACTCTCAAAGTGTCGTCGTGCCAATTTTTCAACACAACTTTTTGTTATATACTCAATTTTAAGTATAACTGAAGAATGGACAAATTTTTTGATTTGGAAGTTTGCATTTACGCATAATATTGATTTTCAGATGTCATGTCAGTGACGTTAACATTTGCCTCACGTTGAAAACTCCTTATATGATTAGAGGAATCGCGATTACTGATGAAACCGCTCGACGGTTGAACTCTTTTCGTATCACAGTGAATGAAATTCTTTTCGACCGATATCTGTGAAACCCGTTTCACAGAAAAAGGATGTTTCTCAATGTGAGGTGAATGAAATAACTCGTCGCCATGCATATTCTCAACAGGATTTTACGTGATACATTACATAATGTAATGCCCTACGCTATAAATTAAATCGTTTTCAACATCTGTGTCCACTATTACATAATACGCATACTTTTCGTTTTGTTTACTCAGGTTGTAACTGCGTTGAGATTTTTCGCAACCGGCAGTTATCAACAGGATATTGGAAATAGCCATTTCTCTTCACTTAGTCAACCAAGCGTGAGCCGTTGCATTTACGACGTGTCAAATGCATTTCTTAGGCAAGAATTTTATGACCGATGGGTCCGATTCCCAAGAAATATGGAAGAGCTTCGTGCTGTGAGGGACAAGTAAGTGCGATTCATATAAATTGTCAATTCCACTGTTATACTTATAATAACAAATTGCAGATTTTGGACAGACTACAACTTCCCAGGAGTTGTGGGGTGCATTGATTGCACGCACATTGCAATTGTTCCACCTGCTAGGGAAGATCAACTTTATCCCGAGCACGTTTACGTAAATAGAAGAGGTTACCACTCGATTAATGTACAATTGGTGAGAATCAACAAAAAGAAAAAATTAATTACAATGGCATTATCAAATCGTCGGTTTATGTCATACTCTTGTAATTCTCTTTCCAGATTTGTGACTCTGATCTTAAGGTACTAAGTGTCAATGCCAGATTTCCGGGAAGTGTGCACGACAGTCACATCTGGAACAATTGTAATGTCCTTCCGCTTTTCAGAAATTTACACAACGGAGAACATGAAAATTTTTACTTATTAGGTAATGGGATGTCACATAATTTAACCAACAACTATCTCAAGAAATAAGGCGCCTTTGTGGATCGGCGCGCTTGTCCTTGGACCAGGCGATCACCCAGCCAAAGCAAGTATGTGCATGCTTCTTACTTGGATGGGTGACCGTGATCTGAGTTACGGCGCGTCAATACACAAAGGAGCACAGGGCGAAAATTCGAGGCACGCTCTGCGTCACGTCTTGTTGGCGGCAGAGCGTGACTCGGTTGATAAGCCCGACGCGGCCGGTATTTGGTGGACCAGCTGGGTGACTGGCCTCGACCAAACTGGCCGTATGATGATTAACGTCGCTGGGGCGCGACACACGCTTAGCCCCCCGAGCACAAAAAGATACATGCAAACGAGCCACACCACACACACGTACACTCACACAACTTGCGTCCGCGCAAAAGGCTCGGCTACACTCACCCATACACTAATCGCGCGGGGGGAGCCACTGCTACGCCCTTGACCAAGGCTTGTCACCACGCAGGCCTGGTGATTAGGCGGCTATGGCTCCCTCTGTCGCAACACATACACAGGGAGCAAAGCGGTCTCTAATGAGACTAATTGCTGTACTCGGGGAGGTGGGGAGTCGTTGCGTAAGGCTGCTACGGGTACGTCTGGGGGAAAGAGCGCGCTGATCACTCGCAAGAGTGGTGGCGTGTTTGAACCCGGGCTATGCCTTAAGGTGGGCCTGCGTGCGACTTTCCACGTCTCCGAATGCATCCCGCCTGGCGGGGACCGGTACACAAATAAAATACAATACAATACAAAAATATATTTGGATAGACATATATTGTATTTGAGTGAAACACTACAATCATGAACATTTGGCATTGATTGGTGACAAAATATGACTTTATACGTCGCAAAATCCTCAATGCCACATTTACTCTGTAGGCTGTCACAGATCACGCCGAATCATGAGGTGATTATGACTTTTGAGGCAGATCTGAAAAATAATTCTAGTGACGAAAGATTTATTGATGCAACAACGAACTTTTACCTATCAATAGTTGACACTTTGACAAATTTTCAGGAAAAAAAAATTATGGTGGTGAATTAAAAATTCAACAAATGGCATAATGGTGAATTGCAACTTGGCTTTTTCGTGTCACAATTATCTTAGTCGACCCTATATGGGAACGCATTATTACTTCAGCAACCATTTTCAAACAGTTGTAAATTAAAAAAAAAAGGTTGGAAAATTCTTTCGAAAACCCCATATATATTTCTAAGTCTGAAGCTTTGAAAAATAAAAAAAAAACATGTTTGATACAGGAATCCGATTTGTACATATTGCAATAGTAAATACTTGAAAGCTACAGATTCTGAAATTATCATTGCGAAACATTAAACAGTTTTTGTATTTTATCTGTCTATTTCTGATGAGTACTCTGAAAACAAAATAATCGTCAATGATTAATTCTTAATTAAACAATACTTGCTGGTATACGAAACTGTTTTATAATGAAGAAAGATCGTAAGCGATATTGAATCTATGCGTAAATTTCTCTTCGAATCGTATCGAAAAATGATGTTTGATTTTTATGAAATGTTCTCTTAAGTAATGAAGGTGCGTTTTAGTCAGTTTTGGTAAAAAACGCAAAAAACGCAAATGTTCGATACATTAACTACTGGAAACTGTTAATATTTTTTTTAATCGATGACAATACAATCAGAAAAAACCGCGAAGTGCATTGTGAAGTTTCTTACAGTTGTAATGTGTGACGTTTTTGAGGTCATTTACAAATTTTCTTTAGCATACAGTCTATTTGCAAATCATGGCTTCCTTTTTACCCGTTTCACTTAAAAAATTCATTCGTAATGGAAACATTTTCGCTATTTCTGAATTTTTTGAACGTAATGAAATAGAAGATTTTTTACAGATTCAACACTGGAAAAAGAAAAATGTTAAACGACACAAAAACGTATTGGAACGCTCTGGCTTCAAATGTTTTGCAGCAGAGATCAAAGATGCTGCCGCCGAAAATATTCAAAGCCAATGCGCTTCAATACTTATTCTTGTAGTTCAATATTTTACAATTTGCAGTGAAATGATGTACAGAACTTATTTTCAATAAAATTGCGATTACGTGACTTTTTCCGTTGTACGACAGATAATATATTTTACTTTTGTAATAAGCTCGGAATTCCAAATACACTTCGGCATTGCTTTAGTATCATAAGTTAAAATTTACTTTTCAGTTTGAATATGGTCCGTCGCTCATTTCAAAATTCGCTTCAGTAGACCTGTCTGGAAATAAGATACGAAAATTCCTCTGTGTGGGAAATTGTCCTTCTCTCAATACTACACTTTACGATAAATCTTATGGTTTTTATGAAAGTAGTGCTGCGAATAAAGGACATATTGAAATATATTTATCCGAGAGAAATAACTGGAACTGTACAGATCATGAGCAGTTCATACATATTCAAAGACAAATGAAACCCTACATGTTTATCAACGTCACTCAATATGGCCGAACCTCTTCTACAAATAATATGAACAACAGAAAACAGCATCTTCTTTGTCCAGTAAAGGATGAAGAATGTCCCCATGAATGCAACAAGTGCTCGCGTAAACCAAACCAGAGAGTCTTCATTATCGACTGCGCTTACAAAAACCTTTCTGAAATTCCTATATTTCCGTTGAACAGTTACGAGGATGTTGAATGGAATCTCACTGGAAATATTTTATCAAGTTTACCATCTATAAGTCAACTTGGGAATCCTAGAACTGTGAAATTGCACCTATCAGATAATTCTATTTCCAACATTGACAGAATCGAATTACATCCTGAATTGAAGGTACGAAGCCCTGGGTATTGATACATTATCCTTCAAGCTTTTTAGGTCGATTGCAGTCATTTGCAATTTAACTTCAAATTTTTAAAAACTCGATTTAAAAGTATGTTGCATATCAAAATCCTTTATTCGTCTGACAACAGAATTATAGCTAGTTTTGGTGAGGAGCCCAAACAATGAATTACGACAATTATTATTACAATGAATTTTCGACTATTCTTTTACATAAAAGTTGGATGCTTAGTATTTTTCAATCACAACTGCGTAATAACATTCTAATGGAATCAGGAAAAGTGAATATTTTCATCCAACTCATTGAGTGCGTTTTTCAACTTACAAATTCGGGATCGACGACTTTTATTTAACATGATACTCATATTTTTCCAGGTACTGGAACTCCATGACAACAAGTTGACCAACTTAAGTATATTATATTTGTTGAACGCGACAAAAGAACTCAAATCTCTAACGAACCTAACACTTCATAGGAATGCTTGGCGATGCGATTGCGCCGATTCAGCATGTATTAAGTACATTCACGACTATGAAAAGATATTTCCCGAGCTAAACAAGATTGGTTGTAACAACTTGAAATTAGACTCAGAGTCCCCAGAATCTTCACTGAATCTTATTTTCATTATCGCGATTGCTCTCGTATCTCTCGTTGCCGTGGCTGCAGGTTTTGTGGCATTGTACTTTTACTTCCAGAAACAGATTCATATCCTACTCTACGCCAACAATTGGTGCTCGTGGTGTATTTCCGAAGAAGATCTTGATGCAGACAAAATTTACGATGCTTTCGTGAGCTACTCAGTCAGAGATGAAGAATTCGTCCGTGAAGAACTCGCCCAAAGACTGGAAGATGAACCAAACTCCTTCCGTTTGTGCCTGCATACACGCAATTGGATTGCTGGCGATGTAATTTCCTCCCAGATTTTGCGATCCGTCGAAGAATCACGAAGGACCCTTGTTGTTCTTACTCGAAGTTACTTGGACAGCACATGGGGCATGATGGAATTTCGCTTGGCACATCAACAGGCTATGAAAGATAAACGAAACCGCGTCATCATCATCATGTGTGAGGATATTTCTATCGACGAGGTCATTGATCACGAACTAAGAGCGTATCTACAAACCAACACATACGTGGAGTGGACCGACAATTTGTTCTGGGACAAGTTGCTCTATGTATTACCACGACGTTGTCGTGATTGATTTTTGCACACTGATTTCCTCCATTTTTTTACGTTTAATTCCAAAACATACAAAAGATGGCTTTCGAATAATAAGGAAGAGACGAATAACTCAGTTTTATCCATTGTTGTACTGATTGGGTCTATGTCAATAGACCAATGTTCTAATGTAAACAGAATGTAAAGAAACATAAGACTATATGTGCGTGGATAAACAAATCAATGTGTCTGAGCAGTACGATCTCAGAAACGAAAAAAAGTGTTATAAAGTTGAAAAACGTCGCTAAAAATAGATATCATAAGTGATTTTAATGTTACAAAAATGCTTATCGTATATTTTGCACAAATTAATATGATACATAGATCACGATTCTGAAATGCTATGTAACGTTCATACCTTTCAAAGACATCAATCTTATCATTAAAATCCAATTCAATGTCAATGAAAATCCTGGTATATAGTTACAGTTTTTAATATGGATTGATTTGAATTCATTGTATAACAAAAAATTTAGTCGATTAAAAGATACCAAAATCTTTGGAATTTCGTTACTTCATAGATTTTTAAACGAATTTTTAATTAGTCCGTGAATTTTTGGCTTCTTTTGGTCGTTTCAATTCTTCATTATTAAGTAATTATGTGCGTATTTGTACATGAAAAATTTTTTGTTTAATTCAGAAACACTCGATGACTTGACACTTGGAAATTGTATAGGCGTTCTTCAATTCTAGTTCAATATTATCTCGAGTCAATACACTGAAATCACAAATGTGAACAAAATTTAAAGAAACTCGAAATATGTATGTGCAATTAATCGAATCAATGCCTTTTCGATATATCGAATAAACAGCCTGTATATACATTGGTTCATTCTATATATCGAGAAGGCATTAACGCGACTAATTTTACACGGATGAAAAAATCAACATGTAGAAGTACGATTCCGGCGACTGTGAAAAAATGACATAACGAAGTTGGAAAACATCGCTTAAAATTGAAGATAAGAGTGAATAGTATCTTACAAAAATGTATGAGTTTTACAAATGAATATGATGAGTAATCTACGATTCTGAAATGCTATGGTATATTCATAATTTTTCAGAGCTGCGAGACTTTATCATTAGAAACTTCTTTAATCTCGAATACAATATTAAGATATAATTATACTGGTGAATATATTCAAAAATTTTCAGCTGCCAGTCTTGACTTTCGAAGAACATTTATTTGTATATACAATAGGTATCAACGTAGCTTACAGTTGAAATAATTGAAGATATCGTGTAAAAATAATATCGATTGTATTTTGTTACTACTGATAGACGAGATGATTGTCATAATGTAAGAATGCTGCGAACATTCAATCATATACGCTATATATATTCGGATTTTTCATCATAATTTTAGAATTAATAAAACAAAAAAAAGTAAAAATGGGACTATAACCTTTGAGTATATACGTGTTTTCTACTCCATACTGATTCCATTCGTTACTCCTGTAGGCTCAGAATTACAAAATCGCAATTACTACGTATAAAAGTTCTAGACAATCAACTGAAATTCTACTGAGCACATACATACATGACTAGTAAAATGTTTCATTATTGTGTACGAGTACGTGCAATAATGACTACACCTTTAAAATCAAGAAATATACGAATTTTTTGTTTAGTACTCGACTTTTCATTTTTCTTGTAATAAAAAAATTGATGTTAGAACTAAAATATTTAACGAAAGTTGTTTGTTGTTATGAAAGCTTTTGCAGAAATATTATTTGCTTATTGTGATTATTTTATCTGCTATTCAAAAAATTAGATTATACATAAAATAATAAGGTGGAAAAATTAAGAAACTTCATGTCGATTCGTTTTCGAAATTCGTTGTCTTCCACAATTGATGTCATTTTTAAACATGGATTCCGGGTAACCTCGAAATAATATGTATTTTCGTAACGCTTAATTGCCACGAAAATATTTGGAATGTGTCCGTAATAGCATCTTCGAAGAAACAAACAAAGGAAATCATTTCACTTAGCGAAAAACGTTGGACAGATAACTTCATCAATCATCATTATATAGATTCAGTGAAACGGCTAAAAGCATCCCTGTGATATCAGCTCGTTCAAATTTTATATAAATTACATGTGAGACCGCGATTGATCTCGCATTCGCGCAAAGTTTGCGTTATACTAAGTCCACATCCGCAACCAAAATTAGCCAAATCCATTTTTGTAAACTATTTGGGCGAAGTTCACGAAAATTTCAAGCTAATCGTTCGAAGCTTGCTCTACATTTGAAGCAAATTATCGCAAAATTTGGGTAACAAAGTGGACGCAGATTTGCGCAGATCCAAAAATTTAAAGATACTTACATGAAAGACTGACTGGTGAAGATGGATGAGTAAGATAAATGTGCCAAACGTTGGCAGGAGCCCAAACTTGGGACGGTCAAACTATTTTTCTATTTCAATAAACTTCATGTTTCTTATATCGCGTATTTTTCTCTGATCTACGTTTTTTAGCCACATTTCAACTTCTAAAACGAATTCAACCGAAGAATCTTAAGTGTAAATTAGTAAAAAATAATTCCAAAGTCTGAATGAGCCTGAGTGAAGAATTTCCATAATAGGCTTACGTGATTCGTTAAGGAACGAGTTGTACGTCTTGAAGTTATCAATGTCATTCTAACTAACGGATGTTTATGAATTATAGATCATTCCCGTGGAAAATGCCATCTACAGTCGACCTGCAGTTGTCCTGCAGTTAACCTGCATTTAATCTGCGTTGACTTGCATTTGACCTGCAGTTAACTGTTTTTACCTACATTTTGCACGTAATCGACCTCCAGCCGACCTGCCGTCGATCTGCAGAAGAACCTGCAGGTAAACTTCAAGCAAATTTTATTGCGCTTCAGCTGCAGTCCACCTGCAGATTACTCGCAGTTTACCTGCAGTTCATCTGTAGGTATCTATTGAAAAACACTAAATTTCTCCGTGCAGTTATTTATTAGAGTTAGGCATATTTTGCAATTAAGAAGAAGAAATGAAACGTGACACGAATGAAGTCCTCACTATGTCTTGTTTCATTTTGTTATTCACGCATTTGTAATAAAACGAGAATATTCGAAACTTGTAATTTTCGTGAATATTTATTTCCGTTAAGCAAGTGAGAGCAGTTGATTTGATAGTGTTTTGTTTCCTGTATATTTTGTGAATCATTTTTTCAAACTTGTAATCGAGAATTTGATAGCCGGTTCACAAATTGAAGTAATGTTCAGAATTCGTCGTGTCCGGATTGCACTTAATTTGAATATTGTTTATCGAATTGACCAGTCATGCAATCACAAGATATGTAAATATTTTGCTTATATTTCCACGTGTTCTGCGATACATCTTTTTACAGCGGTTGATTATAAATTTTAAAAATATAATTCTCGCGAAAAATGTTATTCACAAAATGTCGATTATTATAATAAATTTTTTGAATTCAGATGGCTTGTAAGCTTCGCACGTAAATTAATTTTTTATACATGACGCGAAATGATAAAAAAATTCGGAAAATTTTTAAGCAATTTTTCCACTTGCAGATGAAGTATAATCCACCTTCAAATGAATTACAGGTCGACTGCAGGTGGCATTTTTCCAAGGGACGATTTAAGAAAAAAATGATGAAATAAAAAAATCAACAGTTTTTGCTCGTAAAGTAACAGTACCAGTCACCGAATGCTTTGTATGTAGATTCAATAATTATGACATGTAATGATGTAATAATGTGTTACATCATTAACACATTATTATCACTGTCCAATTATTGTGAAAAAGTTAAGTTTCAATTCCAGAGATCTTTTATTTTTCTGCAAAACAGGCTATAATATTATTGATATGAATCAAGAAGTTTTTTATAATTCGTATAATAAAAAGAACATGCAGTCTCCCAGTTTCTGAATGGATGATTTTAGGTCGTCCCAGTTACCGG
>JABFQI010000423.1:0-11559 GCA_022816925.1 Trichacis sp. ZL-2020 | reverse complement strand
ATAGAAGTTGATAAAGATAAGGGAAAAAAAAAAACATGGAAAAGTGGTCTAGTATCATCTACTTCTGTGAAATTAGGGCCATAAAATTATTGAAATAAAAAAATTACCCAATGGTGTAATAGTAATGATTAAGGGTTGTGAGCACTAAGAGATAATTTATGAATTCAACGAACAAGAATTCGTTATAGTTGAATGGCAGTTACTTGAGTTACACATCAAAGTGGAATTCTCGAATTGTAATATCAATTTTAACATATATAAATGAATGTTCTTAATCTATTGATTCAATTATTCGTGTTTCTGCAAATAATTCTTATACAAAATTCTCATTCCACATCCTTAAGATGTAACTCCGCTCTCAGCTTATAACATATCTGTGTATGTAATCAATGTCGGATTTAGTATTCTTTCCCTTCCTCTGATGAAGGGGCTGCTGGCTAAGTAGGATTTAAATTTGATGAAGTAAGATTAAGATTTTGCGTCGTACAATACTACTTAGTTACAATATTACTATATCATAAATTACAGTTATTATATTATATATTATTATGATTATATTGATCATTATTTGCATGCTTTATTATTATCAAACTTAAAAATGCTTGATTACGGTGGAACATTTATTTTGCACTATGCTAGATTCAGACTAGGTCGAAAATATAAAAACAAAAAGTTACAATGTCTTGTGATATAACTAATACATATAGTTAAATTTTTTTGCTATATTATCAAAATACTATTTAATAATAATTATAACTATATTATTATTGCTCTATGACTATCGTATGCCAATAAATGTAGGTATTATAAGATAAGACAGTATTATGCATGAATCGTTGCTGAAATTA
Organism: Trichacis sp. ZL-2020; assembly: GCA_022816925.1. Classification (NCBI taxonomy): domain Eukaryota; kingdom Metazoa; phylum Arthropoda; class Insecta; order Hymenoptera; family Platygastridae; genus Trichacis; species Trichacis sp. ZL-2020. The sequence goes on along the minus strand of JABFQI010000423.1, from coordinate 10,711 downwards.
TATCATGTTTTTTTGTTTTTTTTTTTGTAGAGAATTGAAATACTGTTTACAATTGCAAAATTTTGTTCCTTATATGGACAGTAGTCTCCGGCTTGATGATATATCAGTTAATCATTAAACTAATCAATTAATCTATCAATCACTAATATATCTCTCTTTTCCCGATGAATGAATCTCATATCACAATTAACTCTTGGTCATGATTGTTATTTTTATGTGGTTATTCGACGAAAAATGCGGGATTCATGCGTTTAGCAAATAATTTTGTTTGTGACGATTACTTGACATCAGGTCGACCATTTAGTATTTGGAGGTTATATTTGAAGTTCTAATCACTTGTCCGTATTCTCTAACGTTCATCTTGTACGTTGCACTAAAGCAACTGTTACATTTTTACGCAATCACTTCAGAAATTATCATAGATTTGTTGCATCAGATGAGTTGGACGTCAAAAATCATCGAATGAAGCAAATCAACTTGATAAAATTTTATAGAGGGCTTTTCATATTTATGCTCAACGAAAAATGTCGTTATCCGAATACGAATGATTTTTGTTCCTTTAAATGAAATTGTCTGTTTAAAGCTTCTGTTCGAAACATGATTTGATAGAAACTTGTACCAAAACTATAAAACTTACTCGATAATCGCGCTGAGATGCTTTATGGTCATTCTGATTTCTTCGCGAAGTTCCGAAACATTGATCGTTTGCATAGTCCTTACTCTAACAGCACACACAGCTAGTTTGCTGGCGAGATGATGAACTAGTGTAATCATAAGATTATCAGGGCCAAAATATCCAACCATACCCACATATGAATTTAGAATCAACAAGGAATAGAAAAACAGGTAGGTTTTAGCATTATAAACTAAGTGAAAATCGTAAACTGGAAATGGATACTGATAAACCAAGCTTAGGTCACGGGTTGCTGCATCCTGTAAAACTTTTGCCATTCGGAAATTTAAAAAAAAATTCTTTTTAAAGCGCAACTATACAAAAACTAGTATCAGAGCTCACAAACATGCAGTTGAGTAAGAAGTGGTAAAGAGCAATAAACTGCAATAGTTATTGATGTAGTATACGTGATTAGTTTTATCAACACGAAAGACTTGAGGTACATATGTGATACTATTTTTCTCTCATGATCATTACGGTACTTTCTCCTGTCAAGGTCACTAATAAAATTCTTCACTAATCGTCTTAGTGGAACATTAAAGTAACAAATTGTAGCCATTCTAATCGCAACTGTCGTGGATACTAAAGAGGATCTCAGATTGGCCAAAACCAATTCAATATCCTTAATGTTGAAATACAAATCCAAAAGCAATAAGACCACGCAGCTGGAGAAGTATATCACCACAAAAAAGAACAGCAGTTTATTTAATTTCAGCGGCCATAATCCTATTGATGACAGTATTCGTTCGTTCCATGAATGCACTTTGACAGCCTGATCGAAATCATCATGTTTTCTAAAGATCATAAAACATGTGAAACTGAGTTGCTGTTCTTTAAAATATATTTTTTAAATTTTTATGCAACACGAGCTAGGAAATATACTGTTCATCACGCGCTGATTCTGACAAATCGAATAATAAATAGAATATGAAGTAACCGTCCCGATTAGCGCGCAGTTGAAGTTTTTGCTGTGATTTTTGCGAGCAAGAGTCGTTAATTCATTGCTCAAAAAGGCAAAAACTTATTAAAGAACAAAGCTCTATCATTTATTCAATGTAAACTCACTCTACCCGAATGCTCTTCATGTTCGCTTGATAAGAATAACATTATTTGCTAGACTTGTTGAATAAACTCATTATCCTATCGGAAATCCATTTGCAACCATATCAGCGAATAGTTTCTGTCTTGTCTAGCAATCGTACATCAAGAATTGATGTTTAACTAATATTCGTCACGAAACGATCAAGAAAAACTTATTCTGTTTGACCATAATTCTTCAACAGGACATATGCTCGTATGAGACCGTTTACCTTAATAGTTTAATCACCAAGTTTACGTATAGCCAATTCATTTTAAGAACAAGTTAAGATTTTGATATCGATTTTCTTCGAACAGAATACAAAATAGAACTCACACTTTTCGGTCCATAAGCCTGGAGTTTACAAACTTACGAAGCAGTACATTCGAAATACGTTCTACAACTGAACGTTAATACTTTTCACAATTTTTTATGAAGGCGCAACATGCAGCAAACAATATAACAAAACTTTTGCTTTAGCTGAGCTGAAGTAGTTATTAACAACTACTCTACAACTTTAAAAACACGAATGTTTAAATTACAGGTTAGAGTTTTCAGTCTATAAATAATTAATGCGCCGCGAAGGACATCGTGGTTCTATTGCACTCAGTCATCTCACTGTCGCAGAGGGTATGTTTATTGATCGTTCACGTTCGCTGGTATGCCAATTCTTGTCCAAATAAGCGACCAACTATGTAACATTTCTTGCATGAGTTCTATATTTGATATGTTCCCGAAAAATGAAATATTTTACGTGACTCATAAAGGACCTCAAAAATTATGGTAAAGAATACTTATTGTGAAAAATGAATTCATGGGCATACATTATTTGAATTTCGAGGTATGATAGTCTTATGGGGTGAAATGTTTGCGAAGGTAAAAAAAAGCGTGTAGTGAAGGTTTTCTAGTAAGCCTTATGTAACGATCGTGTTACATGTGTGGAATACATTCAACTTATTGCTTAAAGTAGGTGCATCTTGCCAGAAATCTATATAGCAATATAATATATAAAAATGATGCGTGTTTCTTATAAAGCGTGTTAATAAGATATATGATGTATGAAATAAATATATATATCAAAAGAAACAATTCACCTCCATTGTTTGTTAAAGACTTTAAACAGTAGTTTATCACTTTGCATTCTTTTCTAGTCTTATCGGCAAAACTGTTTTTTCGTAAATAATACCCCATTTCCTGAACTGCATATTACAACTTTTTTATTAACCTTACGAATACTCTTCGGATAAGTGGTCAATGCATTTTGTTGACGAAGCCCCATCCTCCTTCCACCTATTACCTAAAGTAAATGAATATCGGAATTCGATGTTTTTTTGCTGATTGTTTGTTTGTGATGAATAAAAATATGTTCAACAGACTTTTTTAATTAAACGGTGACGAAAAATAATTAAATATAACCTACGTAATCAATACTCCAATTATGAAATAGAAAAAAATTGCATTAAGTTTTACTCTACGGTCAAATAAGTTCAATTGAATCTTTGCATTTGTTCAGTGTAGAACACGTGAAACTCGTGGATTGTGCTTTTTTCGAGTGTATGACAAAACGCAGATCGTGCAATAACATTTTTATTGCTCACAAAAATGTACTTAAATTGAAAAAATTCACTCTGTAAAAGTTGGAAATAGTAATTATAGAGTGTTTTCACAGTATTTTAAAAAGATATTCATAACAAACGATTCGTTTCAGTAAATATATGTTATCTGTCGTAATTATTTTTAATCCAATAAGGAAATATATTCTTTTGTTTTGTTCAATTAATCAATTTTATCGGATCCGTGTTGGTGGCCAAATTGTAATAACTGAACATAAACTAGACATGAACTGGACTTCAACTAGACACAGTTGGCATGTAGATTGAACATAATCGTGCGATGTAATTCATTGGTAAATTAACTTATACATATGTGCTACGAAAGAGCGCGCTCAACTCGAAAAGTGGTTCAGTTCACATTTAGTTCATATCCAGTCCGATATGAATAGACACTCGAGTCGGAATGTAGATTTCATTTTCACCTTGCTCAGACGGTATTCAACAAAACCTCCCACGCAGTTGGAGAACAGAATTACATCGCTACAAAAGCATTTTGCAAAAAATTCGTATTCACCCTGCTTCAACCTACCTACGACCATTTTACGCAGTTTTCAGAGTGAAAACGAAATTTCGATACGTCTGGGAATTTCAATTTCAGTCTGTATGCAGGGTGAACGCAGAAAGCTGCTTCCCCTTAATAGGAGAGTAAATTTGTGATATCTAGACTCTGGCAGCAGAGGGTGAGTTTGTAATTTTTAGACCGCGAGAGAAAGGTGGATTCGTGATTAGAATAATGATGAAAAAAACTTTATCTTTTTCCAAAATATATCATGCCTGTCCTTGAATAGCAAAAACCTTAAAGAAATGTATTAGCAAAACTACTAGGTATATTTTTGGAAAAAATTCATATTCTGTCTCAAACTTCAACAATTTTCAACTAAATAGTCAACATTTTTTGTACGTTATCCAACATTTATTCTTTTCAACATTTGATTTGCTTGTGAATACAAATTATCTGGGTTATAAGTTTCCAAAGCAACAAAATCGTGACCAACATAGTTTTTCAGTCCCAGAAACCTTATTGCGTAGGAAAAATATAGCTTACGAAGAACTATTGCAAGATGAACAAAAAGACTGTACAATAGCACAATAGGAATACGTGCTATTCAGCATCTGCAACATAAGAATTTTTTCGAATTTTACGTTGAATTGGAAATTTCTCTTTGCACGAACATGCTCTTCTTGACTCTAATGCTTTTCTCGACACAAAAAGCCGCAATTTGCGATTCTACGTGACGTGACGCTGCGAATGTTGATGAACCTAAAGGAATTTTGACTTTCGCATCAGAAAATTAAAAATTCCCTAATGTTTATCGACTGTCTGAACTTGTAACACATGTTCTTGTAAAATAGTTCCTTACGTAGCACATCTCGCAGCTTACTAGAGATTTTGATGTCTGCACTTTCTTGTCCAGAAAAATAGCGTCACTTACCTCGGATGAAACTCACAAATGTTAATTCGCGTTATCGGCAGCCAAATTTATTTTCGTTCGCCATCATTCGGTTTGAATCTTCGGCGCAAATAATATACTATCGCACTACAAAAACATGAAAATGACTGCTTCCATGACCTGTAACGCTGCGCGAAATTTTCATTCGCGAGCCGGCAAAATGCAAACGATTCAATTACACTGTGCTACAAAAAAAATATCTTGGATAAAATCTTAAAAAATGAAAATCATGCAACCCCTTAAACAAATCCCTCGATGGGTTTTGTGGGTTTAGCTCGTATAACAAAGATATAAGCTAGATATATTTTCATAAAAATAAAATTCATAAAACTGGTAAAATCCATACTCGTAAGTAACCCAGTCAATGGCATAAAAGAAATGCTTGAACTCGAAAACTATGAAAATGACTTTGAGTGTGCTCCAAAAGTTTGGATATCCTGAGTCGTAAAAAACCATGATAATAGTTTATAAAATATGAAAATCATATAAAAATAGTCAGTTGTAAAATAGTTATTCGTACGTAAATTAATTTTTGTATGTATCGGTTGTACAAGCTAAACTTGCAAAACCTTTTTTTGAAGATATAATCTCAGATATAATTCTTTGGTCAAAATCTGTCGCACATTTGATTTTTATAGTTGTTATTGGTGGATTATGAGTAATAATTATAATTTCACCTTTTAATTATTGATCACACTTATTTTCAAATTTCCAGGATAGTCTAATTTTAACCGTACACAACTAGAAAGTCCATGCTGTAATATGTTGAATGTTAGTTTCGTTAGCGGAGACCAGTTATACCACCTTATCATATAACTTTGTAAGAGAATGCAAAATACAGTGATCATATATGGTAATAAACGAAAGAATACCTAAAAAATCAAAAGTAAATATCTACATTCTCCCTATTCGTAGAAGTCCATGCCATGCTGATAATTATGACTGAGGTAATTAATACCATAAATTTGTGTGCAATTCTTTTGGCATAAAAAATTTGGTCGTTTATCATCCTGTAGATAACAAACTGAGTCTCAGTGCAGCAATAAATCAATTTTGAATAATCGAATCATTCAGTGATTCTGTGATCGAAACAATCAGTGATTCTATAATTCAAGTATTTCAAAGACCTTTGTAAAATTTCGTGAAATGTTGAGTTACTAATTGACGAAATCCTAATTCGCTTCCATTTTAATACATTTTTGCAACTGTACTGAAAGATGATCGATTACTTCCAACCGGAGTCTCAATAATTGATTCGATACTTGCTTCTGCAGGATGAGTGCGTCACACTCTGTGTACACGTCATTTCCATAGGGAATATCGATTTCTCATAATCAATAATTACGTCATCAGTATAATAACCGCACTGGGTCATTGAATTACAATGATAAGTACAGTAAGATACAGTTGAATAACATTTTAGCAAAATAAAGAATGTTAGAGGCAAACAAGTAACAATTGCGGTGTAAGAGATATATTTTAAACAGTTCAAATAAAATATAATTCATGGGAAAGCTATCGCGCTACAAATATCACAAACCCATATTTATTTGACGATGAAAAAATTATATAAAAAATGTCACTCTTATATATTCGTTTCTTACGATAACACGTTTCGAATATATATAAAGTAAATTCCGAACTTTCAAGCCTCAATGAAACTTTTTGGAAATAAATGAAAAAAATAAAATTTGCAATTATTGCGTAAAATTTTTTGGAATTCCGAATAATTAATCTTGTGTACCAAAAGATCAAATTTTTGAATGATATCTTAAGGAAGACAGTGTGACCAACCTGTTGAATTATGTATTAGAAACTTGTGCAGAATATGTCGTGTAACGCGATATAATCGACTTGATGCACTGAATAACTGCAGCTGCCAAAGAAAATTTTTTCCAACTTTGAATAATAGACCCGATGCACTAAGTGATTGAAATTTTTGAAGATTATTGAGGATTAGACATAATTGACCTGGTGCACAAAGCAACTGAAAATTTGAGAAAATGTATTCTAGAAGGCAAATATAATGATTCAAAGCAGTATAATTCGAGTCTTATTGAATTACAGTAGAATCTCGCACTTCACCCGATCGCACAATGCACGACCTTTCTCTTTCTCGTCATCGGCTAGTCCCCACTCTAGCTAGCGGGCAGGATTGTATAATGTGCGCGGAAATAAGAGAAGGGGACGCTCTGACTTTGCCCGATCGTTCCCCTACACCCCCGAATTCGGGCAAAGTGCGAGAGTTTACTGTACATATGATTTAAATATTTCACAATATACATGAAATTCATTCAGATGTTTCAACAATGTAGAAAGAGTAGCAAAGAATTTTTGATCTGAAAATTGTCATTTTCAGCTGAGTTAGTACCTAGATGAAACAGACTTATTCAGATATTTTAACTTTTCAAAAAAAACCTTTGATCACATCAAGTATTTGAATTTGAAATGACAGAAAATGAGGGATGCCGAAGAAAAAAAGATTATGATTAAAATTCTTCCAAATTAAGATTTTCTCGATTATTGAAAATATAGATTTTATTTTCAGTGATTATTCACAGTATCTATGGATTGACAAGCAAATGAATTAAAAATTTGACCACCAAAAATTCAGGTTTTCTCATAACTCAAATTTTTGTTTTTCCAAAAAATCGTTATACCGATTTTTTCAAATCATCGAGAACCAAAAAGATTGATTTCTGTTTTATAAGATTCCTCGGTTAAGCGATTTTTCGTTTTTCGGATTCGTATGTGACACGAATTCGTCATTGAATGAAAATACATATTTCCGATAAATGGAAAATAGAAAAAACATCAAATACTCGATGCTTCAAAGTCCGCACTGTCCGGATATCCGCAACACCGAATATTTAAATCATGGATCAGATATTCGGCCAAGCATTATGTGTTTGATGAAAAGTTAGGATGTTAGTGACTCGGACAAAATAGGAACGTGATCCTGCAAGTACATGTGTCTAAGAATACGTTCGTTCAAAGGATGAGCACATTAACATGCATCAATGGGCGCGCAGCTAAAATTCAGCCGTCCAATCGTCCAATCGTCGAAAAAAGTACGACATATGCATTTTTTATATTAGCAAAAAGGCTTTTTTCATATGGTTCAATTTTTTAATATCATGAACAAGTATACTGTCTTGGGTACAATCAGAAATTTCAGCAATATTCTGAGTAATTGAGACTCTTATCGCACTATTTGCGAATATAATACTATTATTCTACTGAAAAAAGACTCCACCTGAACTACATTGTCCTTGCACTATCTGTAATAGGGTCTTTGAAAGCAAAATATAATCGAATTTTCATGATTGCATACTGTAGTGTAACGAAATAATCGATACCTATTTTTTCATTTTGCTTGAAAAGAATTATTCGGAATTTAGACAACTGGAATAGTTCGCTTCGCAACAATTAATTTTCTTAGCACTTTAATCGCTCGACATTTTGAATAAAGGGCAAAACGTGAAATCGATATTACAATGATCGAAGGATCGCGATTCAACAAACTTTTAATTCGGAGTATTCTTGAATGGAGATTTCCAATTTTTGGTGTTTCGAAATCCGGACACATGACGGAATTAGTGTTTGGGTCGGAATCGCCTGCTACAAATAGTCTTAACGTGCTAAACGCTGATGAGTGCACTGCTGAAGATAGGAGAGTCTTTCAGTAAAAAACGGAGAACGTTACTAAACGATTAACATATTAATAATTTATCGCTTGTCACCAAATTTCGAAAATACAACAAAACCCTCGATAAATGGCACATTGCGGGAAACAATCTGAAGTGAAGAATGGACGCAACGAACAACGAACGTATCTCCAATCAGAAATAAAACTGGAGTTGAGATTATTTGTGACTATGAGTATTTACATGATGATTCATTGCAATTGAGTAGCGCATCATTTGACGAATGCCAATACGAAAAGTTTCATTCGATTCGAACAGTCAAGAAGAAACTGCGTGCTGCGATCTGTGCGCTGATCCAGAAATTCATCACGTCAATTTCACAGATTTCTGCTAATCTGAAAAGTATGATTTTCGAACATAGTATTATTGTCGATAATTTGTGAGGTTCGCGACAAAAATGTTATGATGCCCGATTGCTCGTCAGGACAAAAAGTATTCGCTTATTTGAATGAATTTGTATTTTAGTTACGATAATGAGTGCATCTGACGAGGCTACCAAACAATATTACTATTATCCTGCAAACAGCAAATGCATTCGGAAAAAGTGAGTATTTATGAAATAACATGATGAAGCTTTGTTTCGAAATACGTTTTGGCTGCCGAGATCAGTGATATAAGTTCAGTAAATAGTAGGTAATTATGATGTTTATCAATCTTTCTATATGAAATTTAGTTTCTGTGCAGCAATAAATCAATTTCGAATAATCGAATCATTCTTCAAATGATTGATGTATGATAGTCCTATCTACCGAAGAAGGTCTTGTGATCCGTTTTCTCTCTTGTGCACTTTATCTCTTTTTTCTATTATCCTTTGGTCTGCTTTCTATTCTTCGTCGATCTGCTTCTTCTGGTTCCTTTACGGTCTTCACGCTATGTGTATATTCCTCTCATTTCTCGCCGCGAACAACAGCTGACCTCACGCGTGATCATAATCAAACTTTCACTCCTATGAAAAGTGAGTTGGAAAAATAACCATCACGAAACGTTGCCTTATAATCATGCATGAAGAATGAAATTTATATAACTATATATATACATCAGTGCGAATGCAAAAAAAATGCGGCATGCACTACTCATTCATTTTGAAAAAACAATATTTTTGGAAATTCACAAGAGATGAATATTTCAATTATTCGCGGTGATTAAAAAATTAGGAATTATGTAATTCAAGGTAATCGTACCAGTCATTGCACAGGTACCACATGTTGCACATTCCACGTGAGCGAGAGAGATAGACAATGTATTTCAAATGAGTTTGCAACGACTGGGATTAAATATAAGCCGTGAGACGACTGGGACATTTACCTGATAACTAAAAAAATAGGACTCCTTTAAAAATAGTAGGACTCCTAAAAAAATAGTAGGACTCCTTTTTGACATCAAGGGGGCCTTCGACAATGTATGGTGGCCTCTGATCTTGGATAATCTTAAAAAAAAAGATTGTCCAAGAGACGTCTACAGAATTATGCAGTCTTACTTCAGCGATAGGACTGTCCGAATAACCTGGGGAGAAAACGTAGTAGAAAAACAAGCATCAAAAGGATGCCCTCAAGGATCAGTTCTAGGTCCAGCCTGCTGGAACATACAGTTTGATGACCTTTTAAAACGACTTGCTGTAATACTAGTAAAAGATTTTGTAGCTTACGCAGACGACCTTGCATTGATAAGAGCAAACTTACGATTAGGAATAAAACAGATAGCAAAATTAGTAATAGATGAAATCATTAAATGGTGCGAATTAGCAAAACAAATCGTCAATCAAATTCTAAAACCTGGTCAAGTACCTCGGAGTACACTTTGACAAAGGGCTTCAAGTGCACAGCCACTGCGTGTACCTGGCCAAAAAAGTGTCCAGGACTTTCAGAGGTCTGCGCGCGATGATAGGAGCCACTTGGGGTCTCAAATACAGAATAAGCTCTAGTCTTTATAGAGGTGTGTTTGTTCCGATCGTTACCTATGCCAGTAGTGGTTGGGCAGACTTATGCAACTCAGCAGACTTACAAAAACTTAGCTCAGGGCAACGGCAAGCGCTCCTTGCAGTAGTGAAAGCCTATAAGACGGCATCAACCGACGCCTTGTGCGTCCTCGCAGGTGAGATGCCGGTCGCATCTTTGCTGAAGAAAAGCAAAGCTCGATATCAGATAAGAGTAGGAAGAGCAGCAGAGGTTAATGGCATCCACATACCGGCC
>JABFQI010000422.1:0-11567 GCA_022816925.1 Trichacis sp. ZL-2020 | reverse complement strand
AAATTTCGCGATAATAGGATGACCTAATTTTGGAACTCACAGTTTTGATTTTAATAGTTCCGTTAATCATATTTCATAATTTCTTTTTCCATTTCGTATAATAGTCGGATAAACAGGCCTTTTTACTAATTTGATTAATTGGAAACTCCATGTGAAACACCTATCATAATTACTTTCACAATTAACTAATTACTTCATCCTGAGTAAATTTTATATACGAGGGTTTTCACTTTGTGTTTTAGAAACGAAAAAATTATTTGCCATTAATTCTTTTTTAAAGAATGGGAATTCTAATGACTTCGAGAATTTTAGTGTATAAAACGATCTGATTAATAGATTTTGTCTTAGTCGTGGACTGTTATTATTCGAAGGCAGATATTTATAATTTTTATTCACAATTAAAAAAAATATGTGTGATAAACGTGATTACTTTTGTTACATTAACGGCTTATTCGTAGATCGTGAACACCGCATCAAATGCAAAACGAATAAAGCTGTAGTTATAGCTTTCAATCGTTCATTTGACCGCGTGTATGTCGAAAGTCACTGATATGAACCTGAATATGTTTGTGCTAAGTGTTCTGCACCACTGAAAATGACAAATTCTAGAAATTGTGATCAACGTCCATTTCCGTTTTCAATACCAATGGTTTAGCATCTTCGACTTATTCACAAGTCAGAGGGTTGTTACTTTTGTCAAACAAACATCGTAGGTCATGAGTGCAAAGCCGCGATCGCATACAATATGCTAATGTGACCACTTCTAAACCTATCATTGGAAAAAAAATGATGGGAATGATTCGAAAAAATTGGACGAGCGTTCCCCGCCTCGTGACGATATTTAAGATGAAATTAAAAACCACGACGAATACCTTCCATTTGGATCAGGAACGTCAGAACGGCATGCAGTGTCAAATGAAAACTTTCGTGACCTTGTACGTGACATTGGAGGGCTGTCGTGGAGACAAAAGGAGATTCTGGGATCTCGACTCAAACAGTGAAATATCGGTAAAAAGGAGTTCAAAATGATATTTGCAAGGAGTAAGGAGCGAACTGGGTTAGGACAACTTTTTGAATCTGACGACACAGAAAAGAACTTTGTATACTGCACCGATATCGATGGATTGTTTTCTTGCCTGAATTGCCACTACGAACCAAATGATTGGCGGTTGTTTCTTGATAGATCATGTACAAGTGAATTATCCGTGACTCACATTATATATCTGACCTGGTCTATAAAAAAGTACCTAACGACTGGAACATAGATTTAAAGATTTGTTAGGATTTTATCCTAACATTTCGTGCAGTTCCGAACAAAACGTCCAGACATACATCCGGCGTTCCTCAAAACAAAGTTTGAGTCGTCAAATCTTTTTCTATAGACCGGGATCCATATACTGATTAATTCAATAGTTATAGTATAGCATACATACGTGTAATATATGAATTTCATAGGTTTAAAAGTCGTACTGTGACACAATGGCAATCATTTTCCATCAGTAACCATAGCATACGCTACAGATATGAAAGAGACGCATGCTACTATGGCTAAGATTCTTAACGTCATTTGCTATTTAAAACATCAATAGCAAATCGTCTCGGATCTAAAAGTCCTTACTATTTTATTTGGAGTGCAAGGCGGTTATACCAAGTATCCTTGCTATCCATGTGAGTGAGAGAGAAGTGCAAAGAATCAATACAAATGCAGTGCGTGACACCGAGAACATTATTCCTGATTGGCAAGAGAAATGTTGTACAAATCCCTCTTGTGCAAGCTGAAAAAATAATCTTGCCACCGTTGCACCTCAAGTTGGACTACATGAAGCATTTCGCAAAACAACTCAACACAGACGGAGAAGCTTTTTCGGATTTGAAAACTCTGTTTACTCGGCTAAGTGACGCTAACATCAAAGAGGGTACTAAAAATTATTCGAAATCACTAAAAGAATATTGGATACGATTATTGATTTATTTGTCTTCGAGTTGGTATATTCGTTAGACCGCAGATTTGAAAAATGATGCACGATAAGATTTTTTCGAGCTAATTGAATTAAGTTGAACGGAGAGCAAAGAAAAGTTTTATTTCTTTGTGCGAAAATTTTGTGGGAAACAACAGAAGTGTCGACTACACTGATGTTTTTAAAGAATGTCTAGAAGCCTATGGAAAAATGGGATGCAGGATGTCTACCGAATTTAATTTTCTGCATTCTCATTTGGAATTCTTGCCAAATAACCTCAGCGAATTCAGCGATGAACATGGCGAACGAGTTCATCAGGAGATGACATCAATCGAAAAGCGTTTTTATGGTAAAAGTCGAATCAAAATGTTTGCTGACTACTGCTGGTCGCTTCAACGTGAGACCGACAATTCTTTGTACAAACGAAAAAGGTCCAGTAAACATTTCTAAAACGTGTAAAAATTTGACATTGAAATAAATTCCTGTTATCAAACAACTAATGTTGCTCTTCATATGTTTCAATAGATATTAGATATCAGTATTGTAACAATATTATTACAGTATGATAAAAATATTCCGGATATCCAAATTATTAAGAAGGCCTGATTATTCGAATATTATACGAAATCAAAGAAGAAATTATGGAAAATCATCAACGGAACTATCAAAATCCGAACTGTAAGTTCAAAAATTAAGTTACCCTACAAAGATGGAATGTCCATTTTTATTAACAAATGGAATATCTTGAACAAATTTAATCAGATTCACATGATTGAACGCTCATTTAATTTTGGATCGTATTCCTTTTTGACACATAACCATTTTTACAGTAATTTTTGAAAATAGTTAGTCATAAATAATCGTCAATGTTGGAAAAATGTAAGAAAAGCAAAATTTTGGACTTTCATAGATTTTAACTGGGATCTGCGTTTAGAAAACCCCAGACATATGCATATGCTTCTAAAGCCTAAACCGTCCCATTCAAAAAACTATCACAAAAACCTGAATCGGTCGAAAAATGGCATACTTATCAATTTTGTAATGCATCAAGTCCCGAAAAGCCGGTTTTTTTAATGATAAAGGAAAGTTTTGTGGGTAGATCAACAATTTGATACATGGTTTTGTGTTTCACTCGACCAGATCAACAACCTGTACTATGACATCTAAAAAGTGCATAACATTTTTTTTTGTCGCCAAGTGTAATCTGTACATAGAATTTTCTTGTATTTGTTTATTCCAAAGATATTAATTTTTTTGTCGCTTAATGCACTATCTTGGTGCTTGACACGTTCGGCGACATTGCGATTACAGTGCACAACTTTGCCTTTTGCACTCAATCTTATATCGCAGTAGAAGATAATCGAATAGTAGAGAACCCCAGTATTTTATAACACGTAATAATATAAAATTTTTATACACACATTCACCATGTCAACATCAGACCGCGCATATCAAACAAACCGTATGAAAATTTACATTTTGATCTCAACAAACATACTTGTTTAATTGACATCTTCATTCATAATAATACTTTACAATGTAAGAGGTACAGATGTCGCATAATTACTAATAAAAAAGTTTAACGGACTGTAACAACCAATTTAATATTTTTTATTGTTCAAGTTCATTTTCTTAGTAGAAAATGAGTTACTCAACGACATTTCATGTTTCGATCTAATTATCATTACTATGCATTGCAACTATAATATCTACATGTGTTTTACTCAAACGTTTTTGAAATTTTTTCATGTCTTTATCATGTTCTGATAGAGGCACAAAATCGAAATCTATTGATTTGAATGCGTTTTTCGCCCATTCACAAATGGCATGAGGATTGCGAATATGATCATCAGTAACGCGTCGCATACTTGCTTCACGAGCCAGTCTTCTAACTGCTCCCACTACTCCATACAAGCACCTTTACCGTTGGAGGTGGCAAAAAATTTCACTCAGCATCAATCTCAAAATAATTTTTATGGTAGAATAAATTCATAAAATTAAATTTTTTTCATATTGCGGCCTCGCCCTATCCGAAAAATAAAAGAATTTTTGTACCCTATGTTGCTGAATTTAGTTTTCAAATACCATACAAGTTTTGTGTTGTAACTGTGGACAGAACTCGCATCATCAGTCAGTTTTTTTGATATAATTACAAAACTTGTCTGAGGTTCTTCGCCATCTTCACGATACTATATGACTAAATGATGAATATTTTATTGCGTGTTCAACTAATGATGGGACTATATCAAATCCAGAATTCAGAACGTATAATTTCCCGCAGAATTGAAAGTTATGACGAATTCTCCAACAATGACTGCTGATTTTTTTTCATCAAAACAAACAACCGGGGCCTTGGATAGAAAATCGTGCTTTTCACTGAAATTAAATCCTTGCCCAATGTTTCAATGAACTCCACTTCATTTTCGGTGATTTCCACTATATCGCACCTATGGTTAAATGTTTATGAGTAAGAGTTTAATAGTCACATGTTTGAAGAAGTTTTGATTACCTGTCAGTGTTGACCCATCGACTGAAGGTTACTTCTCGAATGTTGTTTTTAGACAATAATGCTCGTAATTTTTCTGTCACTGCTGTTGCACTTGGACATTTTTCGCAATCAAGCAGAAAACACTCGGAGGAAGAAACGTTGCACACAGAAAGCTTGATCAGATCACCAAGAGTTTGGAATAAATTAATATCAAATTTTTTGAGTTCACGCTGATCCCATAAATGTTCAAAGCCATATTTTGACGTATTTGACACATACATACATTGTGTGATCCACTGTGGTCTGCAAGAATGCATTCATTGTTTATTCTGGAAATCCGATTTTAAATTGTTCGTGCAAATCAGATAAATTGCACACTAATAATCTCTTTTGGACCTTGACTTTTTTTCATTTTTAATGACAGTTCTGTAGTCTTCAATTCCAGGTAAAATCCACGTTAAAAGATCAGACAAATAAAATTTCGTTACTTCTGTAATAGTCGAATCTGTTATCCTGCTTCCACGTTATATCCCTGGCACAAATGCATATCCACTTTTTCGTTTCAATTTTCTGGCTCTCGATGTCGTTCTACGCGAAAAAAAAAGTTTCACATACTTCACAATTGTTCCATTAATCTGGATTGGTTGCTAAAATCTTGATCTTCGTTTAAAAATCATTTGCCCACTCAATGCATTTATGATACTTTTTATAAATTGCAAATCGTTGCTCATGACCTCTTTCTGACCAATCGCTGCAGCATTTCCATTATTTTTTTTATACCGTGAACACCTGTAACGATTTCTTCAAAATCCTTTTCTGATAATTTAGGAAAACGCTTTTTCCTTCATTGATGGTTCACCAAGTTTTTGCAATATTTCATTGATTTTATCCAATTTTGATGAATCATCTATCTTCGTGTGTTAAAATAAAGCATCGATATCGGAATCATCTTCGGAATCTGAATATTCTTCCGATAATAAACTTTCCGGTTTTCGATTACTAAAAAAAAAAATTTCTGAATATTTTGATCGTCGATTTGCACTTCTCGAATTGGTCGGTAGTCACTTAGCCATCGATCAAATTTTATTTACAAATTGAACGTTTTTAACTCAGATTTGAAGCATTAAACAACAATAAATATATATATAAAAAATATGATCAATATAACAAAAATTCAAATTCACATAACAATAACAATAATTACAAAAAATAGATAATAGACTCTCTCCCTACGATCGGACGAGTTAAAATTCAGCGATAAAGTCATTTTTAGTATATAATGACATTGACAAGAATTGTCAAACATTTTACAATACATTAAGAGAAAATGTAGGAATCATGAATAAAAGGCGTTCGATAAATTTACACAATGAAAAATTTATAAGTATCGCTATTGCGAATATGCAAATACAGAACGTACTTACCTGATGCTCTTGTGTACATTTGTTACATTTGAAGCAACTTTTACATCATACATGTCCCTACGACATGGCTGACAAATATATTGATCAATGTAGTGGAAGTGATCTTATCACTTCCATTTGACAGTGATGAGAAATAAATTCTTACGTATGTAATTACGATTTTTTTTCCGAAAGGATTGCAGCATTCGTTGGGTCGAACCATTTCATTTATAGTGATGAATGGTGCCAGTGATCTTGTCCAAGAGTTTTCGTGCGAACGATTGCATCGGACTGACAAATGAATTGCAAATATGCAACAAAAGAGCATCACGAAAATTAAATATACGGCATTTCATACGTGCACATTATATGCACAAGTGCTTGCGATCAGCGGTGAAGCTCACTGCACGTCAAGTAATCGCATCATGTGTCGAAAACTTAAATATCTCGGAAATGAAAAAACGACAAAATTCTATTTACAGATTATTAAAGGTGAACGTTTTCCGTATTATTTGGTAATAAGTATGTATTTTTTTAGCGTGAAGAAAGCACTAAGAAATGCAATTGTTCATAAAAAATACATTAAATAATTATTTGTTTAACAATTATCACTTAGTTTCATACTTATTGCATAGAACACACTCTTCCAAATACACAAATAAAATTTCGTTCGATTATATTGAAACGTTTCGGAGATATGAATTTTTTATTCAATGCTTACAAAAAAGTTTGATTGTTTATAACATCAACAAATATCAATATTTGGACGAAATATTTACATACTAAAATAAGTACTATGAAGACTATAGAATACACTATTTTTGTCTAAATATTTTTGTAGTGGAATTTTCGTGACACATTTGACGTGGTTTGACTCGTCGAAAATTTTATATATTTTTCCACAATGCAGAAGAACTGTTCTAATAAATGAAACTGAAGAAAAATTTTTCTTATAAATATCGAACTACTTCTTGTACATATTCTATCAATATTTATATTTCCAGATATAAAAAAAAAATATTTAATGATATGAGATGAAAAATATTTCCAGATATAAAAAAAAATATTTAATGATATGAGATAAAAAATATTTCCAGATATTTGTGGGCTACATTTTTTTTTGTGTTTTTTTTTACGAAGAGTTAAGATAAACATTTGGTCCGCGTTGTTTGTGAATCTCCGAAGCTTATTATTCTTTTGATTCAAACTCTTTTATGGTTACAAGGAATTACGTCTTCCGACGCTTCAAACCGAGCTTCCAGGATGACTTTATTCCACAAATAGCAATTTCAGTTCCAAAATTTTTTACTCTAATTACAAGAAGGTTTTTCTTCGAAAACGAACAGAACAACACTGAGGTGTAGGGTCTCCAGAATGAATAAATATTCGTTTGTAATCAAATAAATTGTTAGAAAGTCTAAATCAAGAATAATTAAGGTCGTCACGAATTTATTTTGAAAAATTGAATTATGGTCAGAATTCATGGAAATTTTCAGATCGAATTTGAGTTTCATTTTCACCGAAATTAACATTTTTCTGCTAGTGGGTGTATAGAAATAAAATTGAAAAGTTTTAACATAGAAAACAAATAATGATCAATATCAAAAAATTTTTAAAAATGTTTTTCACTCATTAAAAAAAATTTCATCAATTTCTAAGATAATTTAGAAGCAGATTAATGTAGACGAATTAAATGGATACATATTAAATACATCATTTTTTGTGTACATATTGTTCAATAGAATATCATGTTCTTTCGTATTCAATTATATTCATAAATGATTCCGTTTGTTTATGATGTTCGTTTTTTTATCATCTATGCCAAAATACATAACCATATTCACAGATCACTGTTTAGGAACAAAATTAAAAAATATGGTTTTTAAATTATTGATTTAATTTATATATTTTTAGTAGGGAATGGAGAAATAAAAATTTTCCACACACATTCAGTACCTATATATTTTATCACAGTATGAACGCATATACATTATAATACAGGCTCATTCTATACGCTTAGTTAGTGTTTCGAGAAAAAGAGAAAAGGAGAAATAACTTCAAAAATTTAAACTAAAGTAAACATGTCACTCTTATATGCTCAATAATGCAGTCATTTCTATGATTTTTATCAATAATAATCTTATGAAGAAATATAAGGAAAGATACAATTTATTCCTCAAGTATGATTTTGCAAATCAGATCTGAAAAAGTCTGACTAAGTCTTCAACATACTGTAAATAGTCTAATCACATCTAATTAGACAGGATCAGAAGTGATTATACTTAATATGACATAATCCTGCATCACGGTGGCAAATTATAATTATTGGAAATATCGTATGAAGTAAATGCCAGGAATAAATCATAAATTATGTCTGAATTTTCTAAAATCATATTGAAATAGAGTAATGATCCCATCTAAAAGTGACTGAGGTTGAAACTTAATTTTTCTTGAATAAAAAAGACTTTCATACATCATTCAATTATTGTAGATTAAGGTAAATGTTCCAGTTAGTAACTATATTCTGTTAGTGCCACTTCGAATTTGATCATTTTATCAGAATTGTATGCAAGTTTCAATATATGCAGTCATGAACATTATAATATCTAAAAACGTTAAATTGTATTTTTAACAAACTTTTATTCATATTTCATGTAAGATTTCATATCATTTTCTAATTAGAAAAAAACTTCTCCCGCACTTACATTGCAAAAAATAATGCTAAAAAATGTGGACAGAAGGCTGGGTTAGCTAGAAGAATTGGCGCACCGGTGGCTATCAATGTAAACGCGGCATAGTAAAAAACTCAACATGTTAACTATTTCAAAATGTTGTTTCTGTTAACTTGGCTGATTTTACTTGGTTTATAATTTTATTAAATCGACGAAAAAGTACGAACGGTATAAAAATTGGTCAAAGGTTTTTATACAGAGTCGAAAGGCTGACGTACACGGAAAAAAAATTGATGAACTAACACGATATTTATAGTTGCAGCAACAACAATTCTAAGTACAGAACACTACCATAAAATTTTTGGGTTATAATAACACAATAAAGTTATGATACCGAAATTTTGGATTATAATAATAAAATTGTATTGCGATAACAACGAAGTGTTTGATTGTCTTCACCATAAAGCAAATAACAATACATATATTGTTACGACGACATAACAGTTTTTTCCGTGTACCGTATAATACCACTTACTTTGAAAATCATAAAAAAAAGGTTGCTCAAGTTGTCGAAAGAAGAACGTCGAATGGTTCATATTCGATGTTTACGATCAACATTTTCTTTTTGATGAAATCGAAGGTACAAAATGCGGTGAAAAGCGTCCTCAAAAGTTAATTAATTGCACGGTTTAACAAAATTCCACTTTGGAAAAATGCCAGGTACATTTTAGCAAAAAAAGGTAGGAAAGGTAAGGTTACCCTTAAACAGTTCCCAAAAGGTTTCATCAAGTTTAACTCGCTTTTTTGAGTTATAAATTTTTTAAACAATAAAATAATTTTTTGTGAAAAAGAGTTGAATATAAAGAAGGTCGTTTTGGGCGACATATAATCCAGAATCATTAACTAATAAGCCGCCACCTTTTCGAGCTGGTATTTGGTCCCAAACCAAGCCGTTCAAGAAGCTCGGCTCGGGTGCATTGCGGACATGTTCTGTTTGGATAACTACTGGTCTAAACAGTATACTGCAGAATATGTTAAGAAAAAAGATTTTGCTAATTTAACACAATATTTTGTCCATTCAACAAAACTTTTGTAAAATGAAAAAAAAAGTTTTGTCAGCCAAAAATAAATAACATATTTTTTCTGAATTAAAAAAAAGATTTGTAAAATCAACAAAACTATTCTCGGAGTTTATGCTTTTGAAGAATTAAAATATTGGAATACAATCGAAATGTTTCAAATTTGCGATTTCGAAATATGCAAGTAAAAGTAATAGTGGTCATTTTTAATTCAAGTATAATAACGATTTATAATTAAACTTTTTCTATAAAATGTATTAGAAGGTTGATCGATAAATTTTTTTATCGCATGTATGTTACAAAAGATGAAAAACTAGTTCTGTGATAAAGTAATTTTAATTACACTGTTCGGAAAGTTTGCACCAACAGTCATCTTTAATACATATTGATAAAACGATATATTTTTTTGAGACACATTTATACTGATGCACGAAACCCGATTTCTGGACATTTTTCTCTTGACTTTGATATTCGTAAAAAATAAGTTTTATAATATTCATAAATTTTCTATAAGATTTGGGAATGTCAGTGAAATTTCACGAATTCCATATAAAAATTTTATGAATGTTAAATATTGGAAAATTGTATGTTTTTCAAATATTATACATATAGATATATAGAAATGTTTTGCTGTGTTTCTTTATTATAAAATTGGTCTTGGGAAAAACCCGAAAAATGAGAAGTTAACGTTTCCGTTTATCATAAAATTTGGTCTTGAAAAAAACCCGAAAAATAAATCAAGGTCACGCGTGGTGTTCGATTTTCTTGCTAAACAACTTAGGTTCACATTTTATTATATAATTTTGTCTTGGAAAAACCCGAAAAATAAACAATTCACGTTCACGCTTATTATGAAATTTGGTCTTGATCCTTAAGATTCCTGACTAATCGTGACGCCTGTTATCCAATACATAACATGAAATTTCCAATTTTTAATGAAATTACCATACATAAATATTGTAAAAAAAATCTGATCTATACTACAATCTTCGGTATAGATAATTTTTGGCACACAATTGTCATAAAGTCATTACATAAGAAATCGAAAAATGTCAAAAATTATTGTATGAAATGTGTGGAACTTTTATATATATATATATATTTTTTTTTTAAATATATTTTTTTTCTTTTTTTCTTTTTAATATATTTTTTAAATATTTCCTACAAAATTTATGAGTTCAATGATATTTTCGTAATTTTTCATTAGAATCAAATTGACAAGGGTTCAATTGACCGCTTGTAGAATTATTCCTTCAGAACAAGTTCAAAATAAAACTGCTGTTGATAATCATTTTATATTAAATTATTTTTATTATAATACTTTGTCGAAATTCAAAGCCTCCCTTAAAATTCTCAATATCACTTGCCTACGTTTTTAACAAGCTGTGACGAATTCAGCGAATTTTTGTCTATTAAATTTTGTGTGTATTGTCTAATTATTGCTGATCATTCAAATAAGAAATAAGGGTGTATGAAATTTTTCAAAGGATCTGGATAAAAATTAAAATATTAATACACTGAGTTTTGCAAAATGTAAACTGTTCAAGTTATAAGGGTCTATTTCACCAAAAAAACAATATCCATATATTTTTAAAATTACAACTTTTATAGTCAAATTTTGCAGTTCTATCGAAGTACATTAGTTTATGAAGTATTTCAATAAATCCGCATGAAAATTTGAATATAAAGATGCTTAAATTTCTTAATTCCTGAAATTTTAACTACGATTTCTCTTTTCAACAAACTTACTTCTTTTGTTATGTTCCCTTACATGAACACAAAATTATAATTACTCTCAGAAAATATGGTGATCATGGTTATACAAGTTATTTTCTAAATGTGGAATAAAATATCTTCGTATATATACATATATATTTGGGTCAGTGGTTGTTTTGACCGATTTTCCGACTTTTATGCCCGCAATGCACCTGAGTCCATTCGAGCGGCCTAGTTTGGGACCGCATATC